>JAODUP010000628.1:457500-485000 GCA_025642065.1 Paralvinella palmiformis | reverse complement strand
GGACGTTGACGATACGATCCTGAACTTCTATTGTACACCAGGTCCACTGTTCACTGACCCTATTGATGCCTCTAACGGTGATGTTATAGGTAGCGATACCGGTGAACGTGTAGAGGAGTTCTGGACTTGTTGTGTTTTTTATCCCTATACCGTCGACCCACCAGGTGTAGGAAGCATCGGTACCTGTAAATAATTAGTGAGCGAGTGAAATAAAAAATGAATGGAATAATTAATTAACTGTTTACACATATATGTATAGGCATGCAGAGAAATTATGCACAGTGCGTGACAACAAAGGTGATGTATTATTATTATTATTATTTTTATTATTATCATTTTTAATATTTGTATTATTATTATTATTATTTATTATTATTATTATTATTATTATTATTATTATCATTATTAATATTTTTATTATTATTATTATTATTATTTGTTATTATTATTATTATTATTATTATTATTAGCTAGGAATGTAAATAATAAATACTGGTCGTAATTTCTGAAGTGTATCAAAAGAAATGTAACACTTAAAATAAATCGGAATAAAAAGATTATTAAATAAACAAAGACGACATAAATAAACAAAGCTGATTTATCATTTCTTATCACCATTAATTATGAGTACATTTAATGGTCAAATCACAACTATTATAATGGATAATAATGCGTGGACTAATGAAGGAGTGGGTTGCTCGATTAGGTGAACGAGTGAGTGCGCGAATGAGCTGATCAATTGAGCAGTGGAGTGAGTCACTTGATTAAATAGTGGGAGAGTGAGCGGGAGAGTGAGTGTGGGGTGAGTGAATGAGCCAGTGGATTAGGTGAGTGAGTGAGTGAGTGAGTGAGTGAGTGTACTAGTGAGTGAGTTAATTGAGTGAGTGAGTGAGTGAGTGAGTGTACTAGTCAGTGAGTTAATTGAGTGAGTGAGTGTACTAGTGAGTGAGTGAGTGAGTGGAGTGAGTGAGTGAGTGAGTGAGTGAGTGAGTGAGTGAGTGAGTGAGTGAGTGTACCAGTCAGTCAGCCAGTCAGTGAGCGAGTGAGTGAGCGAGTGAGCGATCGAGTGAGTATAGCGCCTCCGACAGCTGACTCACCAGTGTGCTGATCCAGTGGTATGGCGGTCTCGACGTTGATTTGGCCAAACGTAGGACACAATAAAGTCATATTGCTGATCTTGTCTTGTAATATAACCGTAGTACTGTTGAGTACGGCAGTCAATTGGTAGCGACTAGTGGCTGTTAGTTTGATGCTGTAGGTGCCAGGTGTAGTGTAGGTATTAATTAGTTTAACGCCACTTGGTCTCGAAGCTATAGCCCTCATATAGTGTAAGGTGTTCGTGGCTGTGCTGGAGCTTACATCGCTGGCCGAATTGCCGTCTGCCAGGGTCAAGGTTGGATTGCTGATAAATATAAAGCGATTGTTATAATAATAATAATAATGTATTTTTAATAAAATAAAATTATTATTATTATTATTATTATTATTCTTTTAATTATATTAGTATCTTGTTGTGTGTCTAAATCTTGTAACTGTTTTCTATATATATATATATATATATATATATATATATATATATATATATATATATGTCTGTCTGTCTATCTCCTATCTTTCTATCGATCTATCCATCGATCTATATATCGACCAATCAATATATCTATCTATCTATCGATTTATCTATTTATCCATGGATCTATCTATCTATCTATTGATCAATCGATCTATCGATCAATCTATCTACACCTATATATCTATCCATATAAAGATCGATTAACCAATTAAGTAATCAATTAATCTATCTATTTATCTATCTATCTGTCTACCTGTTTATCAATTAAATGGATATACGGATAGATAGATGAACAATTAGAGATATTTCCAATTGGTGTTGCTACTATAGCTTATGTGTCCCTTTAAATGGTCACTGTAATTAAGGCGAACGCTTCTTATCGTTGCTGTTAGTAATGTTGTTAATGCTGTTACTGTTGTTAATGTCGTTACCTGTCCGATATTTCTCCTGTGTCTACATCTCTGAAAGCTAAACGACCAGCCCCTGTCGTCGAATAACCAATGACGTCACCACGTATTACGTCTACACCTGAATCCGTGACGCTGAACAGTCCCCATCCTACGTCTGGTATTGTGTAACTGTAACAATATAACACCAACTGTTATAAACATAACAAACAAAAAAACACACACATGCATACACACGCACACGATTCAATAGGCGGGGTGGTGGTGAAAATTTCCATGGCTGGACTGGTAGCGCGCTTGGTCACATACTTCGAGTACCGGGATTGCAAATCTCGGCCTATCAATACTAAACGGACGTTTCATCCTTAATCTCAACACAACACCTTTGGAAAGCACGCATGACCGATTTAGTCACCCGCGTTCACAAGAAAGCTACTCGTAACCAACGACATGATCCGGTTACCGGTGTCAGACACACGCCACTTCCTGTCCGGTTACCCGTCCTATCTCTAGTATTAGAGGTGTAAGCCTCGTTATCAGTCAGCCGCTGATGACTGGCTAATAATTATGGAAATCGATTCATCGAGATAACGGATTCGGGTAAAGGATGCTGCACGTTGTCTTCTGTTATGAGAAGCTTATCGGGTAATGCCATATAGCTCCCAGGTGTACGATAAACCACTGTATGGCTAACGAATATACGCGAGCTAACCTTAACAGTTAAAGGGAGTCTTACGAGGATCTAAAACAAAGGTAGTGTAATTTTATGGATGGCTAACTATAAATATTATACCTGTCGGATGATACATGCGTGTATCTCCTGTTACAGGTTTATACGACAGAAAGGTTACCAGCTATACTTTAATACTATTACACGTTATGATAAAGGTGTATTAAAAGCAGCGACCGCGTGGCAGAAATCTTCAAGCACACGCACGCGCGCGCGCACGCACGCACGCATGCATACGCACACACACTCACCCCCACACACAAACAGAGAGAGAGAGTCAGATATATATATATATATATATATATATATATATATATATATATAGTACCAAAGAACTATTTTATAGTCAGATTTGGCGACCTATTTTAGCTACGGACTATTCACTGGAGACGAGGAAGCCTTTAACAATAACAACAATCTCCTGCCATGCCTTGAATATATCTCACTCGTTAATTGGTCAATTCCATAAGTTCCCACCAATCAAAATCATCCTACCGCGAACGATTTATGGCGCATGCGTATTGACATAACGGACACAATTTGGTGATTCGTTTTGTAAATCAATATTGTATTTCATTCCCGACGATGGTCTGACTATCTAGTGATGGAGCGGGAGGTATTTTTTATTCTGTATATTGAGCACAACGAACCGTTGAGTAAATTATTAGCAGGTATCAACGTTCATGGGTCGGAATCAGCTTCTATATATATATATATATATATATATATATATATATATATATGTGTGGGGGGGCTTGTAGCGCGCTATATGCGAGTATTTGGACGTGTCGTGGCTTGTAGCGCGCGCTTTATCCGAGTATTTGGACGTGTCATAGCTTGTATTTCAAACAACAAATGCTAGATTTTGGATGTAATGCAGCTTTAATTTTAACCGAGAAGAAACAGACTAGCCATAATATTCCTACTTGCTACCATGGACTATATACAGGAGTTTGGATCTCTGACAAGCACAATAACAATATAACATCAAATATATATCAACTACAGTGGCATGGCTCTGATCCTAAACACGACAAGGTTATACCACCTGACCTTGAACCACGTATGTGACGTAAAATGGGGTCAATCACCATAGCAACAATCAGGGTCGGGACCCGATGTACTCCTGTACTCGTATTCAATCTACTCGAGTACACAATTTTAATTACCCCGATGTACTCAGTTGCCGACAATATACCAGATGAGTTGATATAATTACGGTTATGATATAATACAAGATTAAAAACAACAACAACAATGTATACACAAATACAATGTATACACAAATGCAAGAGCACAACATTCACAACTGCAAACACATCTATGTAGAATTAAATATGCAGTAATACTGCCGTAGAACAAAGTGATAAAATCGAATTAACAGATGCAGGTAATATCCAATAATCTAAACCTGCTGATTCCAAACAGATTCATACATCATTGATTACATATTTGACCTTGAAGCGAAACACGTACCTGAAAGCCTTCACAACTGTGTAGTCTTCCGGAGCTGATCCATACAGATCGACTCCTGAATTACAGTTATCCGAACAGTCACCATTGGCCGGGCAATACTGAGTGCTACTGGAGCACGTGCGTACACCAACTGTACAGGCTACACACTGGTTACTTTCTTGACAGTATGAGGCACACGATGGTCGGAGTATCTGTATATATATATATATATATATATATATATATATATATATATATTCAGTGAATTATTCATAGACATTGTGGAAAAAACCAGCCGATATATTTCGGGATAATTCTCAATTATATTTCGTATTTATTGTTTTATTTAAGTTTGTTCGATTAAGTCTAAATATTTTGGGAAACTCCTATTGTTGAAGATTATTCATCGGATATTTTAAAATAAATCAAGGTAATACTATCAGAATCCTTTTCTTTTATCAAACTGATTCAAAAGTAAGAACAAATTACTTGTTAAATGTAAAAAGGTTCGACGCGTTCTTAGAATGTTTTATTCCAATACCATCGGTAATCTCATTTATAATCTTTGTTGTTTTGATGCGGGTTCTCTTAGCGTGACTGATGAATCAGTTGAAATAGACTGTTGCCGTTTATCCGTACACAAGTGTGTACAGTCAATGTAATAAACTGAATTAAAGAATATTACCTAGAAATAAATCGGCAACCCATCCCGTGTACATCAGCCAGGTGTGTTTATATTTATACAGGTCGATTCGCATTATCAAGGTGGTTGCAAGGTGACAATTTTGTACGAGAATAACAGATTTTCTTTCACGATACGATCAACCATGAACTACCCAATACGTACATAATGTGTGTCTGAATAAGTATTTCTTATCCAGCGTCATTGATAATGGAATATTTACCTTTTTTATTCCAGTCACGTTTTTATTCTAGGTGGATATAGTACATTAGGCTTTACCGTGCGCACACATTCAGAGCTCATCCCCAATTAATCATTTTCTAAACGAGTGTAATATTATCGAGTGTACTATAATATATGTGAAGCTTACAGTCGACAACGGTTTAGTGTTGATGTTTATATCTCTACAGCATAAAGATGACAGTAATAAAATGGTTATGATATTTTAATATTTTTGTCTTATATTTATGTGTGTGTGTGTATGTGTGTGCGTGCGTGTGTGTGCACCCACGCGTGTGTTTGTGTGTGTACTTTGTGCGTGTACTCTGTGTGTGTGTGTGTGTGTGTGCACGCGCGTGGGTATTAGTGTGTGTACTCTGTGTGTGTGTGTGTGCGTGTGTGTCTGTGCATGCGCGTGTGTCTTTGTGTGTGTACTCTCTCACTCTCTCTCTTTCTCTCTCTCTGTGTGTGTGTGTGTGTGCACACTCATGAATGTACGTTTGAACGTTTGGTTATATGTATACGTTTCACGCAAACCTATGAGATCCAGAAACCCTTTTATTGCCAATAAATGTAAACTGGGTGCTACACATAATAAGAAGGTCTCCCATTCGAGCCAAAGACTTTCACCTGCGCCCGAAAAAATCCTTTCGTAAACCTACTCAGAATAAATTTAAAGCCACAAATATTTCAAGCTGATCTAAAAGAAGCGATATGACATTGGAGTAGTAATTCTAGACACGTTTCTCGCTCATTATTTTTTTTGTACAAACATTGAGGACGATAAATATCTAAATCCGGACAAATTCGGCCACCTCACATAACGGTTCGTCATTTTCGACAAAAAGCAGCCGCGATTTGAAAGAATGGATTAAAACTGAGTTTTGAAAAATAGGATTTGAATTCAAACAACCGAATGCTCACCATTTTTCTACTGATGTTGCTGATCAAGTACACCGTTTGTACCACGTTGGTGGTATCGCGATTTTCCCCGGCCCCCTCCCATATGGGAAATGGAGGAAACTTTAGCCCAAAAATCTTCACCCAGCTCCGATGTTTCAAAAATAGGGAAGCAATGGGACATTGTTGTTTTTGTCGGTTGTAAATTGGGACGTGCTACTTACGGCAAACGTGACGTCACCAGACGCCGTGGCGTAATATTCGAATGCGATGAGTTCTCCGGCCGAGTCAAAGAACGACATCCTTTGAACGTACGTCTGTGTAGCGTCGTCAATGCTGCTGGCTGATGGCAGTGACGTCGGTATAACAATACCAGCTGTTGGCCATATCACAGCTGCAACAGTTGTTATGTTTGTATTTAAGACGGACAGCTCATTCATAAATTAGTATTGATGTTTATGAGCGTATGTACCTGTGTGTGTGTGTGTGTGTGTGTATGTGTATGTATGTATGTGTGGGGGGTATTGCTATGAATGCATATATGTATGTATGTGTGGGTGTTTTATAGAGGCTGGATGGGTGAATGGATGAAGGGTTGAATGGATGGATGGATCTATGGATGGATGGACGAATGGATGGATTGGTTGTCATTTAGACAGATGGATGACCGGATGAAGGATAGTTGGGGGATTTGTTGGGTGTTTTGTTGGCTGGATTACTGAGTCGGTGGCCATTTGTATATTTGTGCGCATCCATAAAAACCAAAACACATCCAACAAGAGAAATGCGGATCTGAAAACACAGCATGGACTCACGTTTAAGGGAGAACGTTTCCTGGACCGAGTTCCCGTATTCCACCTCTCCGTCCATGTACAGTCCCTCCCGCACGACGCCATCACATATCAACAGTTCGTTGGTGGGATAGTACGTATTCTCACAACTTACCTGGACAGTACGGGGGCTACCAGTGATCAGGATCCGCGCCCTGGCCGTGGAAAACTACGGAATTATGAAACACATAACAAACATTAATGAATCGATTGCCGGCGCCTATGCGGTCTAACTGGTAGCGCGTTCGATCACAGATCTCTACCACCCGAGTTCGAATCTCAGCGTGGATATACCCGAAGGGTGTTTTATCTTTGATCATTGACCCATAACATGCGGGATTACCGACGATGCGAAGTAGACGTTTTTCCAATAAGTTGTTCACCTTAGCTTATATCCAGGTTTGTTTACATAACCTCGGTCCATCTAGGGCACCCCCGTCCCCAATGTGGATGCGAAACATCAACAATTACATTTCAAGTAAATTCATTGACCAGGAGAGACATCCCTATCACTTACGGGGTTTATTTGTTCGAAGTCCGTGACGTATGCCGTGACCGTGTACACGCCGGGTACGGGGTACGACTTGCCGTGTACCTTGCCCATGGGGCCCGACTTGCCCGTCCGGCCCTCGTAATCGAACATGATCAGTGGATTGCTGATGTTCGGCGTGATGTTCACCGTAAACGTCACTTCCTCGTCGGCCGCGAACATCTTGGCGGGCTGGCCGGCGCCATTCGTCACCGCCAGCGTGACGTAATCGATGGATTTCGGCGTCGTGTAAACGCTGACGTGTTCCGGCCCGCCGCACTTCTCCCCGGCGTCGCCGTAGCACGGCGCGCTGCAGTACGTGTTGTCGACCGGCGCGGCACCGCCTAGCGTTTGGCCGCAGAAGCAGAACTGGCCACCGGTCATGGCGGCGTATTCGAAGCGCATCCTGAGACAGGCCTGTCGACAGGACAACAACGTCAGCTCGTTTGGCCCGTAAATACCGGCCGAAGTGGCGAAGGTCCGAAACGGTCTCGTCTCTGCGTAACAGCCGACGTACGACGTCTGACCTGTTGGGGGGAGGAGGGGGGGGGGGAGAAATAGTTAGAGTGAGTGGGTGTATCAGTTAGTGAGTCAGTGACTGAGTCAGTGAGTGAGTCAGTGAGTAGCCGATGGAAGGAGTGAGTTAGTCAATGAGTCAGTGATTGAGTAACTGATGGAGTAAGTCAATGAGCCAGTGGGTGACTCGGTCAGTCAGTCAGTCAGTGAGTGAGTGAGTAACGGATGGAGGGAGGAGTGAGTCTCAGACAGTCTGTCGTTTAAGAAACAAAACCGACTACTGTCGAATGTATTCGCCGCTCAGTGATGGCAGTCAAGTAGTTGTAGATCTTGTGGTATGAGTAAAAAAAAAACAGGCACAAACTGGATTCGAACCCACAACCTAGAGGTTTGCAGTCCAGTGCACTATTGAATTGCCCTAATAGTAAAGGGGTAGTAATAGAAGTAATTGGACTACTACTAGTAGTGGTTTTAATAATGTTAGTAATAGCATTATTATTATTATAGTAGTAGTAGTAGTAGCAGAAGTAGCAGTAGTGGTGGGAACTCGAGGAGGATAGAAAGGTCGCAGATAGAAAGGTCGCAGTAACAGCAGCAATAACACAATACAACAACAACAACAACTACTACTACTACTATTAATATTAATAATGGTTTCCGATGATGTGTGTGAGTAGGTTGTCAAGCCAGTAAGAGAATATTGACTAACTCAGTCAGTTGTTTTATTTGTTTAATAAAACGATGTATGGCGGTGTAGATTTTTGTTTGATTAAATTGAACTATGTGTTGATTTAAGTATGTATGGATTAGTGGAGTTATAGATTTTAAAACAGGTAAGGCGTTGATATATATATATATATATATATATATATATATATATATATTTATATATATATATATATATAAAGATATAGTATACTTAAGTGATTAATACAAATCATAGTCTTATTTGGAACAAAGACCCATAATGAATCTATGTTGCACTCAAAGAAACCGAACTATATCTGGTGACAATGTCCAATAACCTTCTTCCGTAAATCCAAAACACACACACACACACACACACACACCACACACACACACACACACACACACACACACACACACACACACACACACACACACACAACACACACACACACACAACACACACACACACACACACACATACAAAAACAAACGAAACGAAAACATGCCCCAAGCAGTTTCTGTCAATACAAAGCTCATATAGTCGTATTTGTGCCGAGTCACACAAAGAAACCTAAACTTGGCGAATCTATGGCACGGCATTATCCAAAGAATCAGTCTTCTCGCTGCAAATTCTTGTAGCAGTGATGGAATCATCGATCCTTCTCGCGAACGATAAATAATAAATGATACTTTCGAGGGACGTATTTATCGAGTTAAAAACTACCATCCATTATGATCATAGCGAATGAGCCTATTTCGTGCCTTGTGACGAAAACGGTTTAAGTTCAGTGGCGAAAAGATTGTTTGACACCCGAAGCGAAAGACGACAATCAGCTGTTGTGTTGTTACAGAGCCAATCATACCCCCATCGGCCATCAACATCAGCTGTTCACGTTTATACTCTAAACGCCAACACACCCATTCGTATCAAACACCCCCCGACTTTTCAAATCCTACCTTCTCTGCCCGGCTGACGCGGCCTAACCATTTCATGATTGTTTTAATGACAATTCAAAATCTACCCCTGGACAGGGAACTTGAACATCTGTTAGTTTGAAACATTGAGGATGGTTAGAGGTCGCGACTGAGGTCATATCGAGATTGCGCAATTAATCTTATAATAGTCTAACTTTACCCTTCCTTCTCCATTTCTAACCTTATCTTAGAGTTACCATTGTACAATGTACATTGTACAATGTACATTGTACAATGTACATTGTGCTATTTTGAATGGCGTTTACTAATCAGGACACTCAATTGGAACTATATCGTCGTCGTCATGGTCGTCGTCGTCGTCGTCATCACCACACCTACCATCATCATCATCATCATCATCATCATAATCATCATCATCATCATCTGCATCATTCCTGCCTATGTTTGAAGAAGTTGTTTATTTTACCTGAAGAACGTTTTGAGATCGATTCAATCGTTTAAAGATTGCCGTAAAGCAGCAATCACACATCACATCATAATCGTATCGTATCATAATTATTACTGTACGCAGTGTAGTCCTACCACGACAACATCAGGCCTCTACTGGCTGTCAGTATATTCCTACGCCGAGCATAAAGGTCTATTCCACACCTTCAGGGCATCACAGTCCCTGAGCCCACAGATAACGCGATTCTCTCTAAAATGCCCCCCCCCCCTCCCCCCTACTCCGAAATGAACAATTCCTCATTAAAAAGGGTAGACAAAATTAGATTTAATAGTTTTATACGTTACGTTTATTAGAACTATAATTTTATCGAACGCCAAATACATTACACTACGTGTATATTTCCATTGCGCCTACGCAGAAAAAATCAGATCTCCAGCGGCAACCGGGTTTCAAATGACGTATCCTGATGAAGTTTCACGGGCAGAGCTGTATTCTCACGTCACCAAAATGCGTTTTTATTACAGTTTTACTCCGCTTTATGTGCAACGTCACTAATCTTTGCGGGCCAACACTGAGCATGCGCGCATATTCGGCTGTTTAATGAATTAGCCACGTGGCGGCCAGTTGAAGTGACCCGTGTAAACACAATTTGATTACGACGTTTCTAACAATACCAAAAAAATCGACGTATGTGTGCATAACTTGCAAGATATTAGTAACAGAGAGACTAATAAATGCCAATAAAAGTCATTGTTATTAAAATCATTCGCAAAATGTATTGGCCAGTAAAGAATAGACCTTGACGAATACGTTTTCTCTACAGCACTCTGTCACGATATGCCTTCCTCGTGACCGATATAGGATAGGTATTTTCACAAATAGGCTCCTTAACCTACGTAATAGGCTCTCATACACAGGATGGTGGAAAATTGGATTTTAAATGTTCCTTTATTTCTACGTCATTGTCGAGAGTCTAACGTTTTGATCAATACAGCTCAAGTACTTCTAGCCAAATGCGATGATATATATATATATATATATATATATATAGTGTGGTGTGTGTGTGTGTGTGTGTGTGTGTGTGTGTTATAGTTAATCTGTATAATCATGTAATAGGTATATTACCTTAAATATTCAGGTAATACGTATATTGCTAATTGAGATTTAATCCAGATTAGCTGACTATTTCAGGTAATAAAGATATTACCTTATTACAGATTTACTGTAAAGTGGACTGGAATGGTAATTTGTTTTGTTTCGATCTTTTATTAACGAAATAACCAAAATCAGTGGTGTTTCTTCTTATCTAAAGAAAGACAGCCATTGACAATTTGTGCTTCTATTGCAAGAAACGATGATAGTGTGTGAGCGATACACACAAAGTGTAAACTGGTAATAATTTATCAAGATAAAAAAATACATTAACAGGTTAATCACCTATTCAAAGCAAAAAAGGAAATGGGTACTCCTTATCCTCATATATCTGGATATTTAGCATATTTGTTTGTGAAAATCCGATTCTATAATCTCCTTATGTATAACAAAGAACAGACACGCACACGCACACACACACACACGCACACACACACACAAACACACACACACACACACACACACACACATATATATATATATATATATATATATATATACATGCAATTTCCTATATGCCAAAAGGACGCCCCATTTTCTTAAACCCATCAATGTCACCTGCAAATGAACAAAACTCACACACGGTATCGAACCTTACTTGGTGCCTGCGTCATAGATTACTGCTCAGGTAAAAGTGTCCCCGCACGATGAATAATCGGGAGAAGTAGTTCGGAAAAAAGTTTAGCCACGCCGAAGACTAAATATCGATCGGTCCGCGTTTTCCTATGGCGAGGATCATATGACAATCCAGGAGATTATTTTCACGTCGTGGGTTTGTTTGAAGTATATGTACCTTGTATGACGAGAAAAGGAATTACCTGAATGCCCGATGTCGATATTCCATATCTGTTGGCTTTGTAGACGGAACAATGGCCGGGCGAGCAAGAACCTATCCACGTTGATCTGTGCTCTTCCGGATTAGGAGACGAGGTTTGGGTTTTGGAGTTTAAGTAAAAGTGTTGATTTTGCTGCACCATTTTAGAAGCAATATTTGTCCACTGGTGATCCGGTATATTATACTGGATGGGATTAATGGGATCAGTGAGGACGGGTAAAGAGGGAGTGTAGGTCTTCAGGTGCCCTCTAACGCGTCGTATGAAACAATAGCAAACAGTATCCCAAATGGGGGAAATGCTGTACAGAGACATTAAATAATACGCTAAATTAAATGTACGTATAGGTGTGCCATTGATGAACACGCACATACTGACACGTACGTGTGCGCGCGTGCACGTCTCTAAATCTCCCTCTATTTCCCTCTTGGTTGCCTTTTATAGAAACGGTTTTCGTAAAAAATCCAAATCAGAAAGAAGAAGCGGGAGAAAAAAGCTGAGGAAAAATCAAGCCACCGTTCAAGTCCTATTTCATGACGACAAAACTGCCCCGTGTGATGTATACATGCTGTCATGACAACATCCGTTATATCGAATCGGTGACCGTCGTAAATGGCAACCGGAGTGTTTGCCATCGGGGAGTCTATTGTCCCCCTGGGACGCGGAGAAGCCCCGCTCGATGCTGGAACCAGGTAACCGGGCGATCTCGCCCAAAGATGACGCGCGTTGGCCATCGATTGGCAAATGGCTTTTAGGAGATGCTGCCGGCCGGAAGGCACCCGCTCCCGACCGTTCCGTCCCGCAGCGACGTAGGCGCTGTACAAATTTACAGGTACGAGGCACGGCGTGGACAAGAGCCGGTGAATTGATCGCACGCCGGCACGAGATCGATGGGCCGATGGAATGGAAACGACGCGGAAGCTTTTACTGCGTCGTGATTTCTCGACTCCATCGAAAAGAATCCACGACGACGTCGATGCGTTGATTATCGGAGATCCTCACCGGCGCAGTCGACCACCATACTCTCTGATATGGTGGCTTCGCGTATTAATTGTTTCAGTGATGAGTTAACGCTGACGTTGGGAAATCGTGGTACCAGTTATGTCCTGTAACTTGAGGTGCTACCGTTTCCAATTGTTATATATATATATATATATATATATATATATATATATATATATATATATATATATATATATATCTCCCCCCCCTCTCTCTCTCCTCTCTATCTCCAGAAACAACTCCGCTGCCATTAGCATCGTAGGGTGTTCTAACAGCATCCTATTTGTGAAGTTATTATACTTGTTTCTTGTTCACTGTAATTTAAGTAAAACGTTTTGAACTCTATATGTTATAAACGATGATATATATATATATATATATATATATATATATATATATATATATATAATACAGGATCTATTTTTTATTCTAATCGATTTTCTCTATATGTCTAAATAATTTGTGCTCGAATAGCAACGATTGAGTTGATTATGTCGTTGTTTTTGTTGTTGTTTTTGTTGTTGTGCTAATATAATAATAGTTGCTAACATGTAGTAATAGTATTCGTAGTAGTAGTAGTAGTGTTGCTGCTGCCTTTCTTGGTCTTATTGCCGTTGCTGACGTTGCTCATGTTGCTCGTGCTGCTGTTGCTAACAACAGTGACAACGATGATGACTACAGTAATGGTTGTGATGATGATGATGATGATGATGTTGATACTGATGATGATGCTGACGATGATGCCGCCAACAACGATGCGGTTTTAATTCTATATTATTCGTTTCAGAGAGACTAATAAATGCCGATAAAACTCATTGTTATTAAAGTCTATAATCCCACCTCGCGTTAACTGGTATCTGACATTATATCACATCGTCACAATGTTAACATATAGTTATGTACTAAGAAGAATGTTATTGGACTAGCAAATAAATGGACATTAACTGTGCCCCTAATGAGCGAAACATTACTGGATCATAAAATTCAAAAACTGACCGAGCTAAGAAAATCGGGAAAGGAACACGTACACACAAGCTTGCTCTCATTTAATCTGGTGCAACAGTGCTGCTATTCCCTCTAAATCAATCGACGGAATCAATCGCCTTCCTGAATTGTAAATTTCGTAATTTCATAATAACTTATGACGCTGTGCGGTTAAATATAAAGTACATGTCAGTAACTAACAACCGGATGCCTCACTGTATCTTTGTCAATAATACGATTTTCTTCTTATATCTCCCTTAAAGTAGCCGATGTAAATATGTCCATATAAATTACAAACGATGTCAAAACATAAACACGAGCAACCTTATATTAAACAATCCAGCTCAAAGTGCTGGCCAATCGACTCTAACCCAACCATAAGTGTCACCACCTTGAAACTAGATAGAGACCGCAACCTCCGGAAGGCTGATGTCACTGTGTTCCAACAGCTTGCCTGACCCGGTTATAGCCACGTATACAAGCGTCAGCCAAGGATAATTTCGGAACAAAAACATATTTACGAATATTGCAGAATATCCTTAGTCAAATCAGCCCCATCTATTACTGAAATATTTAAAGAACTCCATGGAATGAAATTCCTTATGAAGGTTGTCTTTGTACTCTTGTAACACGAAGCGTCTACTGAGCTGTCAAATTTATGCAAAGGAATCAGGAGGACGGCTAAATCTGAGCATCTGTGACCATGATCCTCGTGCGGGTTGACGTCAGAGCACGTGACTTTTCTCCTTCGCGCGTGGTTTGCGAACATTTTTGTCCCATTTGTGGCTAATGTATGAGCGTCACAGATTGTATTCGCGTTTCTCTGAGAGTGAATTGTTCGTTTTCAGCAATTGCCACATTCATTGCCCATATCGGCCTATCGTGCCACACCATTGTTTACAACTTAACTCGTTTCAAGCTTTTACTACTTCGTAGCTTCTTGTCCACGAGAAAGTCATCGGAGAATTCCACTTCATCCATTCAGATGCTGCGACAAATCCATCTATCTCGACTCGAATCAGATGGCTACTGCGCATTTAGAAAAGCACGACGTTCTTTGTGACACGCATTGTCGGAGGAGAATAGAAGTGTGTATCCTTTCTATACAAATTATTTCCATTGTTCTTAAGTTTCACCTTTTCGTGTTTGAATATATTATTAAATTACACTGTTCTTTCAAGCTTTTTAATAACATTTCATATTCCTGACATAAGAACATTCACTTTACAAAACCGTGACCTGGCTATTTCTGATAAGGTCGCTTGATTCACTCTGCATTATTATTATTATTATTATTATTATTATTATTATTATTATTATTATTGGAACTGTCGTCTTCATCACCACCATCATCGTCGTCATCATCATCATCATCATCATCATCATCATCATCATCATCATCATCATCATCATCATCATCATCATTATTATTATTAATATTATTATTATTATTACTAATAGTAGTAGTAATAGTAGTAGTTAAATAAGCACTTAGGGACATTATCTTCATTAATATAATGTTATTAATTGATATTCAGAAAACGTTAACAACATGTTCATATCCAACATCATTAAGTATCAACATTTTCCACATTCGCTGTTTAATATTGTGTACTTACCTCGAGACAGATCGAGCAAATCCTATAAAAAATGGAAAAGAAATTGTAAGACAACGCATAAAAAAACATGAATTGAACAACTTAACAAACAATGGTTTTATTAAAGACCGTATAATTCACATATTACGATCAATATTATAACCGATACAGCGTGCTAGTCACATGTAGATTGTCCGAGAAATTCTACAACATTCCTATTTTTGAAATACGACTGCACAATATGAATGGTCTTAGCTGTGACTGCAGGCGGTATTCTGATACTCTCATATACCGATTCTCTGATACTGTGATATTCTTATATACTGATTTTCTGAAACTCTGACATTTCGATATACTGATACTCTGATGATTTGATAATCTGATATTCTGATACTCTGATATTCTGATACTCTGATACTCTTATATACTGATTTTCTGATATTCTGATACTCTGATATTCTGATACTCTGATACTCTTATATTCTAATATTCTGATATTCTGATATTCTGATACTCATATATACTGATATTCTGATACTCTGGTGCACTGATTCTCTGATATCGGACCAGTTAAATGCGAAACTTACATAGTTCTGATTGGATAATTTGTCAGTTGGATTGCCATTATTATCAGGAATGAGTGAATATGATAACATTAATGAGTGGTTGAGTGAACGCTTCGTCTAGCTTACTTACTGGTCACAGGTGAGCAATATGAATCATAGGATTTATCCCCTAAAATGAGATGATCAAATCACTTTTTTTTGCGATAGATGAAATATCCCTAGAATGTAAATCTATGGATATGATCACCTGGAAATCGACATTCGGAGTGTGTTAACAAGCTTCTCCGGAAAAAGATCCACAGAGAATTTCAGTATTAGTTCATCATCTCCACCACAGTCCATCAAAGACTGCTGTTGTTGGTGTGTGACTGTGTATAAATTGGTCGCTTACGCTAAATACATGGAATATGATAGTCAAGGCTGACTACTGCTTAGTTAATTTTAGCAGTTTGTATACGGGAGAGTGAATGGAAAACACACGGCCTAGTAGTCATTGACATACAAATCAGATAGTTATACACCCCCCCACACATCACACACACACACACATACACACACACACACACACACACACACATATATATATATATATATATATATATATATATATATATATATATAATATAACGCCTACAATCTGAGTAATAGGAATTGTCTTTTGTTGCTATAAAACGACACTTAGTTGCTATAAAGCGTCGTCTTAGTCACGTGTTACATAATTATCATTATATATGATGTTCAATGTATTAATATTGATAAAAAATCTATTAGTTATTAATAAGAAATTGAATACATTAAGCTATAATTATTACTCTTTCGTAGTCATTTATCGACGTAATTGAAACGCCTCAGTAATTTGACAATGAAATGTTCCAAATGATTTTATCATAATTACCTTAATATTCACTATTTTTCAGTGTTCTATTATTTTACTATCTAGAAAGAAATTTAGGTCAGTTCAAAGGCTTAGCAACCATGGAATCGACAACCGTACGAAATCTTATATACGAACACCCTAAACTCTAAAACCAAAACCACTCTTTTTGTTAAAACCCTCTCAATCGTCACATGCCATAGGAAACAGATTTAAGGTATAAATACAAAGTTTTCACACACACACACACACACACACACACACACACACACACACACACCAAAAAACACATATATATATATATATATATATATATACCCACGCATACACAGGCACATATACACACACACATACACACGCACACATACACACACGCACGCACGCACATACATACACACAAACACATGCTATATATATATATATATATATATATATATATATAGAGAGTAGAGAGAGAGAGAGAGAGAGAGAGAGAGACAGACAGAGGGGCGTGGGGGGAGTCAGAAAAGCCTATAATATTTTAGGAGACATTTTTCTACTTAAAAATGATATGCCATTAGCTCTGTTGAGGGAACAATTAAGATATAGGTAGGAGGCCATCGACCAGATGAGTAATATCCCAAACCACCTTTGTGGCCGAGCGGTGATGATTGGGAGACTCCCTGGTACCACTGATACCTTGTGGGGAGGATGTCTTCGCCATAACTAGGCAACTGGAGAACTCTCTTCTTTTGAATGTGTGTTGTCTATTTTCGAAAATACCGATTTAATCACGTTTAATCGCCTTAGAAAGGCAATAGAGATCACACCTACTCTTCCTCGGGTTCGACATCCAGTCATTACTCAACTATCCGCCCGTTTCCGGATCCAACAACGAAAAGGGAAACATTACAGCCGTGGTAGTAACGACACTGTGTAGTTAGTGACGCGTGTGAAAACGATTAGAGCCGCCGGCAATTGAACGACTGGCAGACGATACGGAATAAATAATAAAATATGCATGTCTGTCTATGTTGTACTTACCAGCAGCAACAGGATTTGTGCTAGGAAAGGCAGGCGTAATCCCGCCATCCTCTCCAAAAACAAGAACAACAAAGGAACCAGTTCTCTTCCGTCTCTCCTCCTTTCTCTTATAATCAGTCGTTTCCTCTCACTCCTAGACAAGATAATCAGTTGTAGTAGACTTCCGACTCGGAGCTCCTGGCGCTCTGTTAAAATTGACACCCCGAGCGCGCCGCTATCCCGATCGCGCATGCGCACTTCACCATTTCAACATGGCCGCCACTTGTGAGGGATACGGCGTTCCGTGACCATTCGATCGGTCGGTGTTAGCGCGCTATCGATCCCTTTCAGCGACTCGGTTGGGAAGAGCGCCCGATCGTTTCCACATTCGCATACGTGTAGACGCGCAGACTCACGCACACGCACATGCGGGTGCTCACGCCCACACCGTTGTTCACGCTTCACGGCGGAAGGATCGAAATTTGGCTATTATCGGCAATTTACTGGGGGGGGGGGAGGAGGAGGGGGGTTGGCGAGGGAGAATGCTTATCCGCGCCGTATTCGGGATATTGAGACATTAGTGCTAAATTAAATTGATCAGCAAAGCGGCTATATGTCGGTATAAGAATAGCATTGCCGTCTCGGACGAGTTGACGCGATATGTGTAATAGTTAATCTTAGATGTTATTTAGTACCTGTATTTTGTACACCTGTTTTGTTGTGCTATTTACAATGTGGGTGAATGAGATAGAGTTCAGTTCGCGCGTGTGTGTGTGTTTGTGTGTGAAAAAACGCGATGAATACAGATCGAGTGGAGATGAAAAAAGATAAAATATATTAGTCCATCGATGTCCTTTGACCTTCAGGCTGAAATGACGTTTATATATATATATATATATATATATATATATATATATATTTGCTGTTTTATTGATAGTTTTGTATATATTGTAAACTACAATATATAATCTGTATAATCAGGTAATATGTATATTATCTGAAACTTTAAGATATTATATATATATATATATATATATATATATATATATATATATATATGGTATTAAATTGTCTAAACTAATCTTACCTAGGACATCTGGAAAACAACTGTTTTTTACTTCCATATTACGTAAATAACAGTTGATAAGACTAATTTAGCAAACAGGTCAACTTTTACAAGGACACATCTCCTATCAGTATGTTGACACGTTGACAGGTATGATAAACAAAACGGTTTGACATATGTTGGTCGATTTACGCAGTGGGAATTCTATTGAAAGCCTAGGGTTAGCCCGGAACTGACAGAAGACATAGAGAAGAGTGATTTTAGGCTTTAGAGATCTATTTCTGTTTAGACAACCTTCCAGTTTCCACGCACTCGACTTGTATTATGAGACTTTTCACACACACACACACACACACACACACACACACACACGTGCCCGCACGCACGCACACACACACACACACACACACACACACACACACGTATATATATACACACACACACACACACACACAAGAAAAGTCGCCACTCTGGATTCAGTCCCCTGAAGAAACGTCTAGAGTTTGAATTCATGGTTCGAGAACACACACGCACACGCACGCACGCACGCACGCACGCACACACACACACACACACACACACACACACGTGCAAATTTAAAGTAATTATATTATATCCTGTATGGGAGACATCAATAAACTATTCTGTTCTATCGTGAAGCTGCTGGTAGTGACATTCGATAGAGCGTGACGTTGACATTGAAATATATCCATACTCTGTCGCCATCAAAACAGAGAGAACCATCCTCGACGTGATAACTGACTTAAACAACAAGGGAGTAGCAACACTCACCTGAACAGGTTTTTATGTATTAATGAAAACATGCGTGCGTGTGCGTGCATTCATCCGGGTGTGATTTTGTGTGTATGTGTGTGCACGTGCGTTTTTGGGTGCTTGGGTTCGTGAGTGTAAGTGTATGTGTGTGTGTGCTAGCGTGTGTTTATGTCTGTATATATGTGGGGCTTCTATATGTGCCGAAACTCCCCCCAAATCGAATCACCACCCACAGTCGTGATCCCTAGAGTGTGACACGCGCTACGCGGACGTGATGAGAAAAAAGAGTCTTCCTACAAGCGTTAGTGTGTAGCTCGATCGGTACGTCACATGAGTCGGTGCTGAGACCAGCTGTAAAACATGTAAATGCTGCTGTTGTACGGCAAACTTTGTGCCCACGGTAGACTAAATGGGCCGATCGATCTGCAAGGGAAATGAGGCGAAGTGAAAGATGGAACACCCCTCTGACATAGCCCAACCTGGGTTTGAACCCAGGCCCTAAAGTATGTTGCCAACCGCGCTACCAGTTAGGCCACGGAGGCGCCCAAGGGGCGAGCTATAAAGCTATCAGCCATCACGATGCATGGCCATTAGACGAAGATTGGCCAGAGCCGACTTCGATGGAAAATACTGATACCGTATTATATTCAAATTAACCCATAAGTATAGATTGTAGGTAATAAGCGACGCTAATGCTTTGAGTAGCGGATATAACCGTGGTGTGCCTTAACGGCAGCCTTCATAAAATGGCTAGTTCGATGATAAGATCAGTCATAACCTCGCATGCATAGAGGCGCACACTGGCGCACACTCACCTTTGCCACGCGCACACCCATGCAGGTGCACTGATCATAGAACTTAGTTTTTTGGTGATATATATATATATATATATATATATATATATATATATATATATATATATATTATCAATTAATGTACTGATACTCCTTTAATTAATACTCAGCTATATATTATCATTTACCTGAATAATGGCTTAATCTTCTACTAAAGTGGGTCGAACGGTTCACCTACGTTTTGTAACAAACACACGTGCAGACACACGCACACATACGCCCACAAACACAAACACACGCAAATTGGTGTATGTGGTTTAATCAATTGAACACATATGTTTGAAGGTATAGCTATTATAATCGCGACGTGTCATTCGCAGGATCGGACATCTGCCTGAAATCCGCTCTTCTCGAATATAGGTCAAATATATCAAGCGGATAGGCGCTTTCATTTAGATCCCACCACACCTAACTGCTTATACGTAGGGACGCCAAATTAGGCGTGGAAACTGTTATGGGAACTGTCATGTGGGTTGGCTCGTTGACAGCCCATAAAAGGCATAACGTTTCACTCCGATCATACAACAACTAGGCGACGCCGAACCTATCGGACCTCTGTCGATTTATTTAGCTATGCGAACCCACCCTGGAGCTGGGATCAGCATCTGTGGTATAGAAATGTTTTTATGTATAGGTTACCTTTGAACTACAGCAAATTACTGCCGAATGTAAACAGTGGTGTCAAAGTATGTATCTTGTATATATGCCGAACTACTGTTAGGCCACTTCTGCTTGCTTCCGCTTTTTTTGTACGTAGTCTACATCAACCGCTTCCCTGTGGGCGTGATATATTTGTCACGTACAAAAGTGGATTATTTTGTCCCACAGGCTGATGAGTAGCCAAGATATATATAGGTCAACGTATGTATAGATGTACGTATTTGTATGCTTAAATTAAATTCCTTTAATTATGTATAGATTAATGGATGTATATAAAGGATGTATAGGTACTGATGTTATGAGCCAAATACAAGTGGTACCCGTATTCTGGTTACCACGGGAAGATGTTGCCATTTTCATAAACTTCTCCATCACAAATATATATATATATATATATATATATATATATCACATCCATTTTGAAAAACAACAACTCATTAAAACACTTGTTATGACAGGTGTCATATTTTTTTTTTTTTTGCTTAACCCACCCACAGGTTAAAAGTAAACATGCTATATTAACTAACCTTATATAAGCAGAACATAGGAGCTACGCAGTGATTCGTACACAAAGAACGTTTTAAATGAATGACGTACACTGTATTATGAAGTTGTTTGTACAGGTACGTTAATTAACCAATAATGGACAATGTGCCGTTTTCCTTGAAATTCGTTATGGACTCAATGATGTGTATTGTTCAGTGATGTCTTTACCAACAATATCCATATATATTATATATATATAATATATATATATAATATAATATATATATATATTTATATTAAATGTGCAGTAATATATATATATATATATATATATATATATATATATATATATATATATATATATACATATATATCTGATTTTAAGACATATTATTTCGGGTATCACCGTAAGGCAACTTTAAATTTGCTCTTGCTATTAGGGCCTTTAATAAGTATACATTATTAGTTGTATTATTATTATTATTATTATTATTATTATTATTATTATTATTATTATCATTAGTATTATTATTATTATTATTATTAGTAGTAGTAGTATTAATTATTACCAGATATTAGTGAAATTCGATCCAACAGCTCATCTCATTTGTTTATATTACGAATATATAAATTATATATTTAGTTTGTATAACATAATTTATTTTTGTGTGCCCGTAATGCGTTATTATGGTCTATCAGAAGGTATCAATTATTAATTTTGTACGACAGCTTGTACTAAATCATTGAATAGTAATTAACTCGGGGATTTTGATATTTCGGTATCTTCATAACATGTTTTACACACAAACGCGCCCCCACACGCACGCACGCACGCACGCACGCACGCACGCACACATATTTTGACAGTAGAGGATTTTATGGAATATCTTTGGGTTTTTTTTCACCTTTGACTTCGCCTCGTGACCTTTGGAAGTCGCTCGTCCCAAAAGTGGCCGTAAAGCATCAATCATCATCATCCATCCAGATAAACATATCTTAATGGTAAATTTTATCTGATCATAATGGCACCAAACAAAATGAGAAATACCGTTATCTATGATTGGGAATTTTGAGAACATGCTGCTAAATGGATGGGCTGTTGTTGTCGTCTTTCTCAGTGAGTACCACCGTCCCACGACCATATGCCTAACGTACCCGTCCTGGGTCATCCGAACTGAAACTGCAACACATCTCCGTGTACGTATCACATTAGGTGTCTGGAATCTGGCAAATACGCAGAGACACATTTTCGATTTCATCCTCAATGCGTCACTCGTTGACACAATTACATTCGCACTCAGGCGAATATTTGATCTTCGATCGAAGTTGGTTTTGAAGACTTAGGTATTTGGATGACCGGCAAAATGCTGAAGTTGAATAATGACAAGACCGAATTCATTGTTTTCGCATCCGAACAGCATGTGAAGAAAAACTGAGAATCTTTGCATTAAGGTAGGATCCAACTATGTATATTCTTCCATGCCTGTGAGAAATCTAGGACTTATATTGGGTCATGCTCTAGGAATGAAGAAGCAGGTGAATTATATCAGACATGTGGCTTATTCATAGGTACCTAAATAAAGAGACATGCAAGATTTTACTCCAACCCCTAACAATTACTTGAGTGGACTACGGCAATATATCGCTGTATAATATTCTCTCTCGACGTTCCAGCCTAATCGTTTTTTTTGTTGTTGTTGTAGTATATAATCTGAGATCTTGAAATTAAATCCCGATGCAAATTTGAAAATAATATCATTTGATATACAACAGTAAAACAAAGGATCTTCGCCTCGTCAAGGATCATAACGTTCAGACTTTGTTAACAAATCAGGAGTACTTAATTCAATGTTGCCTGCCTCGTCCTTAATATACTAAAAGTGGACATTTTATCATTAACATCCATCCACCAGTAGACCGATCCATAGAACGATAGATACTGGAAATCTTTCAGCAAATTATTTCATATTACACCGAGACTGAGACTAGTATTTCAGCTGAACGATGGTGTCTTTCCAAATGATGATGATGATGATTGATGTTTTACTGCCACTTTTGTGCACAAGGTAGGCTAAATGGGCCGAGCGACCTCCAAAGGTAATGAGGCGAAGTGAAAGACGAAACAAACTTCAGATATGCCCACGCCGAGATTCGAACACGGGCGGTAGTGATCTGTCGTCCGGCACGCTACCGCTAGACCACGGAGGTGCCCCTGTCTATCCAAATGATTTAACACAATAATTATCACCGATTGAATTATAATCTATGTGGTCATTGATTAATTCCATTCAAGTCGTCATGTCAAATGGCAAAGGTTCTAAAAAAAAAAATTTGAACTAGACAGGCCGGACCATGATAGCCATGCACATCGCGCTGAACGTTACTTAGTTTAGTGGCATATATCTATTGGAAATAATCTACGCCGTTCCTATTAAATGCACATACCCTTAATGGACTATGAATAAAATCCAGACATAGCTGGTAAATAGTCTATATACAGCTTTTCAGTAAGACATTTATCGGCCACTACACGAGTAAATCGTCATGCAACACCGTGATACTTAGACTTCTTTCTAACCCGAGACTGTAGCGTGAAATTCAGCCGCACGGTGGCGCCAGGGGTAATTGAATCGGTCTATTGATGTTAATTTGTACGTCTACATGGTGAGATTTTGACAAACTCTAGGAACTGGCTGTATAAATAACATCCCCAAACCAAATAATTTTGTACAAATGAGAGATATTTTAATGTACATTAAAAATGACAGATTAAGGTGGTAATATAATCTATCTAACCATTTCAGAAAACATATTTCATATACAAGATGATGATGATGATGATGATGATTGATGTTTTATGGCAACTTTTGTGCACATGTTAGGCTAAATGGGTCCTTCAAAGGTAATGAAGCGAAGATGAAACAACCTTCAGATATGCCCACGCCGGGATTCGAACACGGGTGGTAGTGATCTGTGGTCCAACACGGCATGGTGACGCAAACAGGAGGCAATGCCTTAAAATTCCTTTTGATGTAAATATTTTATTGTATACACATTTTACGCTTTTTATCCGGTTTCAATGTCTTTAAAATTCTTATTTGGCTTCTTGTATCCTTTATTGCTCTACAAAATGGCGTAAAGGAGAATTTGACGTAGACTGAAATGACCAAAAGCGGGGTAGAAATACTGTATATATTTTGGCTGGAATTATTCTCATATAAAACTACAGATATTAATACACATCAAAATCCTTTTAATAGACTGTCAAGCTCCTTCCTCTTCCGGTAAGGTTTTTTATTAATGGCCTCTAGGTTGACCATGTTTACCTTCGATTCTTGTCTTCCCTTCATCCTGTCTTCAAACTAATCTTGCTACACCTGGTAGAGTGTTCATCAATGTGTGATAACACTCTAATAACTTTCATCTTCCTCGGTTCACTGATCACATTTGTTTTCTGGATATCTCGCGGAAACTGTAAAGCATCACAGGAGTTGGTCATCCTGGATCAGTTTTCTTCCGTACAGAGACGATGTGTTGAGTTTGAGAAAAGAAAGTCTTATCTGTGAGAGAGTGTCAGTTTACGATGTTATATCATTTGACATCCATCCCACAAGGCTCAGTTCTAGGCCCCTTGGTATTTGCAATGTGCCTCACGGATGCACGCACGCACGCACACGCACGCACGCGCGCATACGCACACCCTAATAGGATAACTGAACACAATGACGTAGTGTAAATGGCCATACCTATATCGAAGGTAAATCGTTGCTTATATCACGGGATCATTATAACGAAGCAAATATGTCGTTCTTTCTCCAGGATTACGAACATCGTATGGCATCAGAATCACAATATTCTAAAACCAACTTTATCTATTATCTATTTTGGCTTCGCCACACTATTTGAAGTACATAACAAAACTGAACACCACATCTACATATCGATGAATCTTTTATTATCCATAACGGGCCTGTACAATCTAGAGTAAAGTGTGATAAACCTATTGATGTTGTTCAACTTCTACCATCAGTCTGCCGATTTCATTTTCAATAGAAAGGCATCCGAATGCTCGTCGGAACCTATTCCCACTCTCGTCATCCCGAGTCTCAGCTCACATCACGTGACAAGTGTACGAAGCCTGACAACCTCCCCCAGACTTTGAGGAACCTGTGGCCATTGGGAATTAGAAATGCGTATTCTCTTGAAAGGTTTCGTTTATTTTAACGATGCCTTCTTCAAGATTGATTTATTGGCAAACTATATTGATCTTTCAACATGTCCAACTATATTTTGAATATAATACATACTGAATGGCCTAAATTGTGCAGGTGTGTTGTTAAACAACATTCAGCCATCCTGATATTGTGCAGTAAATCGCCTTTGAATTATTATTATTATTATTATTATTATTATTAGTAGTAGTAGTAGTAGTAACAGTCACACCCTGTTGCTATTCGGAACAGAATTGACACTCTATGCAGTGGGTCAAGACTTTGCTAGATCACGTGTAAACTAGTTGCATTTCCCGCTAAATGGAATATTTCAGTGTAACAACAATCACCTTGAGACAGTTCAGATTGATGCAAGTTGCGCGGTGAACAAAAGACTAGAAAATATGATCACATATTCTCAGATGTTCAACGCTATATTGGCTCATCTCCATCAAGAATCGTATACGATGCTGTCAGTTATTATCGGCATTACCTGTGTCTCAACTCAAGTCCTCATAGTATATTTGATGTAGGCATACTCTTCCTGTAGTACGGACTCCTCGGTTATGAGGATGGGGATTGTATCAGTTGATGGCCATATATTGTATTAATTATATTATCAACATTCACGTAGTGATGGTGTCGGGTTTTTCTGGATCAAATTGATAGCCATACTTCACCAAGATCAGCCGGGAACCTCAAGTTGCTGATTTCATTAGACAGTGCCTTTAAATAATTCCTACCAGGAAGGGTGATTTATTTAAATATATACATTAATAATAATAATAATAATAATTTAAAAAAATATATTATTATTATTAGTAGTAGTAATAGTATTAGTCATAGTAGTACTAGTAGTAGTGTAAGTAGTAGTATTGTTATTATTGTTGTTATTGTTGTTGCTGTTATTATTAGCTGTATTTGATTGATTACTCTTAACAAATTCCCGTTCAACTTTATTTTAATCATTTCTAATTCCTTACCGTCACCTAGCTGTGTCTTTTTACCACCTTTTCATCACCAGTTCGACAAAAAACGAGTGGAAAGAAAATGGAAAATGGAAGCGGGAAATAAATCAGAGAGCGTAAAATAACGGAATCGATACGAAAAAGTACAAATATATCGGGGTCGGTTAAAGGTCAAACTGTGACTGCACGTTTTAAGTACAGAATGCAAGAGTCACAACGCTGTTATTTGACATCCAGCAGTGGGAGGAAAAATATTTTAGTGCATCATTTTTAATATGCCACAAATCGTTCACTGTATTAAAAAGTAGAAGAAAAAAAGGATAATACTTTTAATCGTCAGTCCTTTCTCACCCTGGCACATCCACTATTCAATAAAGTGTCGCCACCCCCCCCCCCCTTCTCCAGCTCCGAATATGTAGCATTTATTATCGTGGTTCAAAACGGATAATCCTCGATAATATATCGCATTCACGAAATATTAATTTTTCGCGAAGGCAAACGCGAACGTATAAAATACCGGTAAGAAATTACTGGACTCGAACTGAGATCTTTATC
>JAODUP010000628.1:435000-455000 GCA_025642065.1 Paralvinella palmiformis | reverse complement strand
TATATATATATATATACACTTCTACACACATGGAGCGCATGTAAACACGCCTCCACATACAGACTTTTATGGAAAGGTGAAGCAGACAGGCAGATAGGCGTAATGACAGATACCCAGGAAGAATGACGGACCTGCAGATAGACATGTATATACAGACAAGTATATACAGACAGATCGGCCAATACAGAGGCGAGTGGTGAGCAAGCTAAAACTAATTATTTAAGCAATAAAAACTGACCAGGTAGATAGATATGAATATTTATTTTAGCTGATTATAAATCTATGACATTTTGCTAACATATGGAATACAGACATTTCTAAATGCGTGTTGTATCCTGTCTCTTTCCTTTCTCATCTCACGCCCAGTTTCTTCATTTCCTTTTTTTAACACGTTTATTCCCCATTCTAACTGTTTATTGGTTCAATCAAACGACCATAGGCAATCACTCCTTTAAAAAAACTTTTCAATCACTGTCAATCCTGAAATGTGTCGGGTTTTTTATTTGTAGATGTTCACATCCTGTAGTCTGTTGTTGGTTGATAAATAAAACATGGGTGTTGCTTCGTAAAATAAATACCTGCACCTGTCATCTATCTAGAAAATGCCGTCATCACCTTGGAAGGAAAAAGTCCGTCAATATCGCGAAATATAAAACTGAAATGATTGCAGAATTAACGCGATTTCATTGTCTTCCTAGTACAAAGTCGGTTGAATTGAGGCAGAATAATTCTTCTGTGTCTGAAATACAAATTATTTACAATTGATCTAGACTCCATTTCGTCCTTTCGCGTGTGTCACGAGAAACGACTAAAACCAGAGACGCTAAATGATCTCTTTTATTGGCAAAGTGTCGTTAAACTTTACTCAGTCGTCAACTTCAAAGATGGCGCATCGCTTCCAAAACATCCTGCTCCGGACTTGCACGCCAGATGGCGCCATACGTAGTATCGTCGGAAGCGAATAACCACCGGTTCACCTTTATTTAACCAGAAGACTTCTTTATATCGTCGATGACTGAGCGTTCTGCGTCAACGAGAGAGTGCACGCTGAGTCAAATTGGGATTATGAAATCGTCCCTTACGGCCGTCGACGATCGTGGGCCGCCCTCTAGTGGCCAGTATATTCGTCACTCGGCCAGCGGGGCGCCCATTATACGCATTACGGACGCGGGTGGCCCGGATAGAGGGCGCCAGCGTTGGCCATTTCGCCGAGCCGCGTTGGAATAATCCCAGCCTGACGCCGGCGCGGGCATTAACAAGCTTTAATCAGCTCGAATGGCGGAAGTGGTCACGCCGAGAGCGACCATTTGCGAGAGGCCTCGTTAACGCTCTACCCGGCAGGCATCGCGCGCCTGCAAATCCCGCCGTTCCGCCGGCCGGAAGCTGGATAACCAGTGGGTGGAAAGTGCGAACGGATGCCCAACGGGTGGCTCGTCGGGCCCTTTAAAAACGGCCCAACCCTGTCGGAGGATTTCATAGCCGCCGAGGACTAAGACAGGACGAGGAGCTCACCTGCGTACATCAGTCACGACATCTGGAACATCAGGAACCACCTGACAAGTAAAGATTGGAACGCACACACACACAAAAAAAACTGATTGACTAATTATCTGGTTGATTGATTGATTAATTACCTATTGGAAATATAACTATGGCGTCGCAGTTCAACCTTTGCCTGGCTCTGTCTATATTAGTCTTCGCTAATGTTACAGGTAAGCATCATTTCTGTTTGTTACCTGGCTTTCTTTGGGTTATTATTCAATACTGGAGATTACTTTGCCTCCGTCAATATTTGGTCGGGTGGTTGATTGGTTTGTTTAACCTGCGTTTTGGTCATATGTGGGACATATGGTCCGGGGGTGATACCTTAGCGAACCACAGGTATGAACCTTTCTTAGTCAATAAGCATATTCCATGCGTTTCAATGTGGAAAGGTTGTCGGGTTTGCGTGATGCGTGCGCGTGTCAATTTAAAACACAATTTAAAACACAATTTAAAACACGATTTAAAACACGATTTAAAACACGATTTAAAACACAATTTAAAACACAATTTAAAACACAATTCAAAACACAATATCCATCTTGGATTATAAAAATAGATACGCACCAAGCGACATAATGGCGCAGTCTGTATGGAACGTCGTAGCTTTATCGTCGTTCCTTTCATTGCATCGGCCCTCATAATGTCTGATCCAGAATCGGGTACTCTAATACATCAAATCTTCATCAATAGCAAGTCAGAATCGTCCAAAAGCAGACATTTAAATGCTAAATACGACATGAAATGTGCGCTGATTGATTACATCCGGTCACGTGATGAAGCGAAAGTCGGCGATTATAACTAACATAAAGCATTTTCGTATCGCTCAGCGGACTCACTGTGTGTCCAAACTGAAAAATGGCGCATCGACGGGAAATATGGATATCTTAGCCGAATCTGGCGCGATCAGATTGACATAGATCTATTTTCGATAACAACCAATAGCCCTTTCAGCTGATTTCAATTCCTGGATGACATCTTTTTAGGAGACTCTCTCATCAATCTATTCCATCGATCTGATTTGTTTACTTCGTCGCTCGTATTTTCCATTTTCTTTATTATCGGAATAACTGAATACGATTACGATTACATTGTACTTAAGTAACGGAAAAATAATGAAAATGTGATAATAAATAGGGGAAAATTTGAATATCACTATTTATGCATGTAATCTGTGGGTCACATCAGTATTCAGGATTTTAATCCAGTATATATATATATATATATATATATATACTATATATATATATATATATATATATATATATATATATATATATATTGTATATTTAATAAAGGCCCCTTACTAGCAGGAGCCATTCAAAGGCGCTGTACAAATAATATGTAATATAATAATACCCCAAATAATATGTCTGTAAAAACCCTGTAATGATTTAAAAGATATTAATTATTTATCTGTGAAAGCAACCTTAAATAGGTGTGTTTATCCGTACATATAACATTAAATTACACTTTCGACCTATTAATATAGTTTAACTATTTCAGCTGTCAGATTAGACGAGCAAGAAGATTCGGCTGATTTTAGTCCGTAAGTATGACGAGAGTAAATAACACGTTAATAAGTAGTTTATTTTTAGTCAACCAGAATAAATAGCATGTTAACAAGTAAGAAAATCAGAGTAAATAACACGTTAGTAAGTTGGCAGTTTTAGTCTGAACCGGCCTTTATTCGTATACAATTTCACGTAAAGAACGCCCCATATATGAGGACGCTGGATGTATATGTGACCTGTTTAAAACGTATACGTGCCCTATTTATGATGTCATCTCGCACGAAACAGCGTCGGCAACGAACTGGCCAAGATCCCGACGGCCGACGACTGTCTGGTGATCAAGTGCGGAATGGTGGCGACCAGGGGCGAATTCGTCAGGTGCGCCTCGCTCCACTGTAGACAGGTGAGTAAGAAATGGATAGACACCACCCACTACTCGGAGGGCAGACGATCCGTGTTGGACAGTCTGGAGCGCTGCATCCGGTTGTCCTGCCACGGCAAGGGCGGCCTCTCGCTGAAACAGTGCGCCTTCGCCTGCAGCGGCGCCACCACTCGGAAGACGAGGCGCAGTTCGTCGGTGGAGACCTCTGTCGGCAAGCGATGGGTCGATCCGCTCAACTACGGCATGGGCGACGACAAGCGTTCGACTCCGTTGGGCGGCGCCACCAACGGACTGCTCGGCGGCAAGCAGATCTCGCCATCCGTCTGCCAACAGCTGTGCGACGCTGTCGAATTCGGACAGTCGAGGCCTTACTTCTGCCAGCTGCGCTGTCAGAGAGCCATCGACGACGCCGTCGGTGATTACTGAACACAATTCGCATGGGGGAGCCACTGTTCGGCTTTGGCTGGCACCGTGAACGTGTTAAGTAATCGTTACTGAAGTAGCTTCGCTCGAACTGGTTATGAACTAATTACCGGAGATGTGCCGAATAAAAGAATGAATACTGTGTATGTTATATTTTTGAAGAGTTTTATGACACAGAAAGGACTTAGGTAAAGAAATAAAAAGTACATTCTAAGCCATATTTGGCTTTATGTCGTATATTCTTGTGCATACAGAAGATGTGTTATTAAATAGTTTTAGCTGCAAGTGTTATCTTCCAGCAACCAATTAAACATCGCAAAATATAATTATAATACAAGAAGTTTTGTAATTTAGTTTTAGTCATCCCCGAGAAGAAGTAAGAAATGTAAATCCTCTCGGGGAACGATATCGGAAAGAAAAATTTGGCTTCAGTAAAATGGATCAACGGATTATCCTTATATATATATATATATATATATATATATATATATATATATCAAACCATAATGGAAATAATAAATGCGATGAATAATATTTATAAACCAAACAAAATTCCGCTCTTAAATAGAAATAATTAAAATTATTTAATTTTCACCTGAAACAAGTAAATATAACTAATGCATTAAAAATGTAATGGCATGTTGGGTTAGTTACACTGTCAAATCCGAACAATTTTATCTTCGATTTAGGCATATTGTTATCGCCTATTAAGATTTTATTGTTTATAGAGCGTCTTCATTTGAGAAGACAGCTGACAACTTATAAATGTATCAATGACAGTCAACTTGAACGGCTTTGTGAAGTTTTGTCTGCCAAGAAGCTATCGGAAATTTCATGGATAAGATAACAATTATAATCGGAACAGAATCCAGAAGAAGGACACCAAATGTAAATTTCATTAAGCATCTGAAAACCGGCCGAATATGTGCTTCTGGGTGGATGTTGCCCAACCTAGGCTCTAGACGATTACACATTATAGTTGATATATATATATATTTCAAATATTTCGCTACTCGTCATACACATTTCCCTCATTTGCCTCATAATATTTTTAACTTATATTTGAAGAAAAAAAGTCGTGCGTTGTCGTTAATTATTTTATTTAGAAAACTGGGTTATATATGTTTTGTGTACAAATATTTAAAACTGGTAATTTACCAACCGTGAACGATCGCTGTTTATAAATTGATATAAATCACTTTTTTAAATAGTTCTTGAAAATTATGTTACACCAAATGTCAAAATTCGTATGTTGATTTTGACACTTTTAAATATATCGTTTATATATCCAAAACTATGGTATATACATACATACATACATATACATATATATATATATATATATATATATATATATATATATATATATATATATATATATATCGATATATAATATACAATATATACTATACTATACTATACTATACTATACTATACTATACTATACTATACTATACTATACTATACTATATATACTATACTATACTATACTATACTATATAATTATACTAATCTTAGGAGAAAGAGAAGATCACATGGCAGTCCAAGGCTTGACCTATCGAGAAGATAATAAGTTATCGAAATAAATAAGCGCCCGGGTTTATTATCCGTAATTAAATTGTTCTCAATGATTATAATAATTGACAATATAATGTATATATATATATATATATATATATATATATATATATATATATATATATATATATATATATAATTATATCCACTAAGAGAGGTTGGTCTCGATTTGTTTCGTGTTTGAGAAAAATTTCCCTATTTTTAATTTGAAGGTACAATAAATGTCACAAAATTAGTTTGTATCAGTTTCTATAAGCCACATGAAATAACACTATTCGAGTTATAACTTTATGGGGATTACGGACGGAAATCTTATTAATGATATATGGGTAATGGGGTCTGAGCAATAGAAAAACTATGGATAGTGGGTAGACTATATAATAATATATTCAATTATTTCTGTAATAGCCCTAAATGACAGATAAATCCTTCACTCGTAGCTGAAATATTAAGGTGCCAAGTTCTCATTACTCAATCAGCATATGACAAATTGAGAACACCAACATTCGATATAGAAAGAGGTGATCATTGTTTTGCTTACTAACATAACCTGATTCATACATTAGCTTGCCTAAATTTTATTTTATCCAATCAGAAACTATCAAACTCTGACAAACAATACATCAATAGATAAAGCTGTGACTATAAATTATTTCACTTATCGGTTTAATGGAGTAACTAGAACATACCAGACTAATGCCATGCTCGTTTTAGGTAGAAACTAGGAGTGTTCGAAAATTGATCGTTAATCAGGTCATTCACTGAGGATGCACCCAATTTTTAGATCAAATAAGGGCCCGCTCTCAAATAAGAGCCTGATACAACCAACGCGGACTTTAAGTGGTCATCTACGTTATAAGTGTTTCTCGTTCAGAAATAAGGTATGCGATATTGGTATTATGTTTACATAATTATATGGGTGTGGGTTATGGTTCGCTAGGTTAAATGTTATATAGCGGGATACAGCAAAAGGTTACGGAAAAAGGTACCCGACATCAATTTTCACAAAGCCTATACAGTAAAAGTTCATTGTGCGAAGTTGCAGAAAATGCTAAAATACTTCGATATAACCGATTAAAACAACCGAAAAAATGTAAAATGTAATATGAATATAAATAAATAATTTTGTTCACATTTACAGCACATTATTCATTCATATTTACAAAGCAGTCCACCACCAGAGATTGCTTATAGTTTGCACATTTAATTTTTCTATGAACTTTTCCAGCGTCCTGACGAATGCAAATATTTCATTCGAATCGTTCAGCATTTGAAGAAATTGCTTAAAGGCGGAACATAGGGGTAAGGCACCTGATGAGGTAATGGCCGGAGGAGTGATGCCATCTGTTTTATCATCGTTACCATCACAGTTTTTGTTGGTACTCTGTAGTTAGTGTGCACTTTTCAGTAACAACGCGTATAATGGCACTGTCTCTCAACGGGGTAGTGGTGATGAGGCCATCGTTAATGGTGATGTAGTGATCAAAGGAAATGTCGAAGTAGACACCTGCTGATGTAGCCATTCTTTTTAGTACAGCAAGGGGTAGGTCATCGTTGTCGTCGTCAGCTGTATCGGCACGAACAGCGTCATCGACGGTGGGATCTTGGGTAATAAATCTGGCATGTTTGAAGCAGCTGGCGATGGATTCGGTTAGCAGCCAATCTGCGATGATAGCTCCAATTATCCAGACCTTTTTATTGGGAGTGTACTCTGTAGAGTAGTTTTCCAGGAGTTGAGAAAGATTGGTGGAATACCACAAACCAGCCTGGCTGTTTGCTTCGCTGTTTGTTTCGTCGTTGATAGTGCGCAAAGTGATTCACGGTTTTTCAATTTGCAAACTGCGGTTTATTTAGATTTTTTAAACGACACATTACTCTTCCGTAGTATGCCCTCAGACAATGATGGGAGAAAATCCGTGATTTCCAATGAGATTTTCTTTTACGTCAGTGCGGATTTCCCATGACCCATGGATTTCAGCCAATCACAGCGCTGGATTCCGCAGCATGTGATATTTGCATGGAGTATTCCAGATTAAACCCTGTCAGCATAGTGCGCAAAGAAACGTTTCTCGGCAATTCGTCCAAGCCTCCAAAATCGTATAAATCATTTGTTTGAAAAGATTTCCGCCCCTGATAACAGGAACATCTGGGAGTGGAAGAGAAATTTAAAAAGAACTAACTGTCTGCAGGATTAGTAGGATCGTAATATAAATCTGGAAATCCTACGGACATGATCCAACATTTAGACAGACATCAAGCGGGATATTTGTCAACTTCGTCTTCGCTCTCGCGAGTTTTAGCTTCATCTAGAGACTACACGTCTATCTGACAGCGACAGCAAACCACTTTTCCATCCCGTAGTAAAGCAACAGACTTTGAAAGAAGCATTACATGCTAAACAAAAGATGCCGTTCAACTGTCCACGATCGACTGCCATCGCAAATCAAATCGGGAAATTCATTGTGACAGATCTGGGACCATACACAGTGATGGAGAAGCGAGGATTTAAAGAACTCCTACGTCTTACGGAGCCAGGGTATGAGGCATGCAATATAGGCCCTACATCTTTTACGATTTGCCGGTTAATTAAATAGAGCCAAGTGAGTAGCTACGGGCCGTTGGTAGTCAACCCATATTGAATATAGTTATTTATTTCATATGTGGACTTAACTAATAACTAAAGCTAAGTTAGGTACATGTTCCTGAAATAAATTTTATTTTTTTGCTATTTCTTTTTAATAAAGTTAGTACTTGTGACTAGTGTATTAATATGTATGTGTCTAGACTAAACTTATTTTTGAATTAGGATTTTAACACTTACAATTCAATGAATCAGCAAGAGTCCGCTTTATCCTGCAGTAGTAAGATTTTCCTCCTCCTCTGATGAGCCAGCCATCTTTATCTGACTTTCCTTGCATTCAGTCATTAGTTAGGCATGAAAATAGCTCTGAACCCATCCCCTTTCTCATGGAATTAGAACTGTAGCAACATCTGCATGAGTGGAATCTGATTCAAATGATTCAGATTTTGATAAACCAAAGCCAAAGAAAACTGCATTAGAGGATTTATTTTAGGTCAGATGTTCTGATGACAGTTGTTAGTGAGTACACAACTCAATCATTGACATCTCAAATAGACCTGTAGATTGCCAGATACAGGAAGGAGATCCACATTCCGGTAAAGGATTCTGCCACAGACTGGTGGAGGAAGTAATCCTCTGAGTATCCTTCGCTGGACAAACTGGCCCAGTGTTATCTCGTCATCCCTGGGACTTCAATTCCATCTGAGAGGTTTTTTTCAATAGCAGGCACAGCACTGAGGACCAACCCCAAACCCAGTGATGTGGATATGTTGGTCTTTCTGAATAAACACTTAGAAGGTTAGTTCATGAAGTCATTTGAGACGATGGTTATGTAGTTTAGATATTACCGAAAAGTATTTTTGTTTTCGAGTTATATCATTTGTTTTTATCATAAATTCATTTACAATTACAAATGTTTATTTAAAATAAAGTTTTTGCTTTAAACTTGTGTGATGTGTGTGATCACTGGCATGCTTGAGTAAATCGAACTGTTGACTAAATATAAAAAGATCAATCGAAAATAATAAAAAATCGAATCGTCCCATCCCTAGTTAGTACGTTGTTCCATATCGATGAGAGTTCGATACATCGTGTGCACTTTGTGAACGTTTCGTTCTCTCTTCACCGATGCCTTGATGTACATTGTTGCTGCTGTTCGATCAAGTGTGTTGGCTTCAAACTGGGGAAATAAAGTTTTTAGTCATTCTTCAAAGAATGTTATGTACCTAAACTCACCTGTCATGATTATTTGAAAAGTAATTGCGTGTAACACCAATGTCTGACACCGCTCTAGGTATTGTGAGAAAACGTGTGTCAGATGTCTCATGTTTTTAAAGACTGAAGTTATTTGACACACATCCTCATAATTGCAATTATCGATGCAAAAGGAATAATTTACGGCTAATTGACTACGATACAACCGAAACTTTGATATATCCAACTTCGATAAAGGGAAATTAAAAACATGTAAACATATATACTTCGAGTCGGAGCATGTAACTTACTTCGAATAAACGACTATCCGACATCGATACAACCTGCGTCTATTGTAATATATTATACAGATACCTGAATAAACTATCCAAATATGAAATATAATATCACAACTTGTGTCACACATCTATATCATGGTCACATAATCTCAATTCTAATTTTATAATCAGACGTTTACAAACCACACAGAATGTCCGCTTTCATGATAAAACAAACTGAGATTAGATATATCCATAACACGTTATACTTGAATGCCCAGATCCAGATAGTCAAAGTCATTGTGTTACAGTAATATTTTACGGATTTCTTAATGAGTTAACGCGATGTTGTGGTACACTCATTGGTACACTGCAGTAAACATTTTCCAAGTCGGAGCTAGATTAAGAGTGTTCAGATCGTCTTCCTGCCGGAGTCGTACCCAGTTAAGTCACTCAGATGTGACTGGGTATGACCACAGTGAAATCACTTACTAACTTACCGATAGAGTTATCATCAAGGTAAATCAAGGTGTATTATATTCGCCGACTAAAAAACTTACTCATCAGTTTTCGGGTGAGCACGTTATGATTTCATTATAGCTACTTGTCTAAATCCGTTAGGGTAAACCTTGGAATATGGCATTTGCTCAGATCAAAACTGTGTCTTCCTTAAAACAATTTAAAGATAATTAAAGTTAAATACATCATCATATTTGGGGTTTGTTTATTTAGATTTGCTCCCATTAGCGATTAAGTGTCATATTCCTGGATATTTGTGTCACAAGACATTACGTTATGTGAAAAGAATACGTGTGTCTTTCTGGTTATTGTATTGCAAAAACCTATGAATCGCTTTATATGTGTTATAACGCTATATACGTATTGTAACAGTGCTTCGTAACAAGATGAAATTCTTATTTGACCCACAACTGGTAATTATAGAAATTAGTTAATATCTTCTAACGTACAGACTGGTAAAGGTCTCTATGGGTTAATATAGACAGAATATTACATATTAGAGAGAGACAGAGAGAAAAATTTGGAAAAAATTGAAGAAATGGTACTTATTATAGCCCACGGATACATACAGACATTATACCTGGCCCGAAGATGACCACGAAGAGGAAGAGGTATCTCTTGTTTGTTGAAATGTTGACACTCATCAGCTACAGAGTCAATGGTTTGACTCGAATTAAGGACGTTTATCTGTTATTTATCTGTAACCAGATACTCTTAGGCTTCGGGATGTGGCAGAAAGGAAATTGGCCAGGGAAGTGGTCAGATGAAATGTCCTATAGTCACCGGTAATGATGGGATTCAAACCCGTGATCTGACGATGTGCAGCACATGGCATTATCAAATGAAATACGTGGATGCTCTGAATGATCCAAACAGATCAACATTATCGTGACGTTTATTTTATAGTTTTACGACAAATATAATAACAACAACAACAACAACAACAATACTGCTACTACTACTACTACTACTACTATCACTACTACTACTACTACTACTATCACTACTACTACGACTACTACTACTATAGATATCTGAGCAATCAACATTATTTCTCTGTGAAAGCAACATTAAAACGCCGCAACTGTCGAAAAGGGAACTAAACGAGAGTAACATAACGTCGAGGGGTTCATATTTCTGTGATAGATGTATGAAATTATGAAATATCACAGGCTTGATATTAGTTTTAGATAATGTAATCGGGTTGCTTACCTTAATCGTTGCCGATATAAGCTATCCAAGTTAGCTTTATATAAATATCTACACTTGAACACAACTCGGTGGTCGACGCCTTAATGTCCAAATCGCGAGGGAACTGTCTTTCATCACTACTCACTCATCCAGTCGCCATAACACACATATAATGGTATATTTTATTTTGTCAATAAATACGCCATTTTATCTTAGCGTTGCGTTTCCGGTGATTCACCACAAATTGTAAGTAATTCTTTGTCTAATGATATTGTTATGTCAGCTCGAAGGTTTAAAGGAAAGCCATGTTTTGGTAGGGTATTAATACCTAATTTTACGTTATTATTGGGTATAAGATTCAACATTCCGCCTCCCGTGTCTCGCTCTGAACACGTTTGACTATTATTAGATGAGGTTTTTGTTGAATAATATGGATATGTTTTCTTCAATGTTTACTCAAATGTTTGAAGGCAGATCGTGATGTCTTGGCGCTTTATCAAGTTGGCTTTAACCACAATTTAATTATATTTTGTTCTGGTTGTACAAACAATTAATTGTTAAGTGTCAGGCTTACTTTGTTTCATGGGTATTATAATAACTTATTTATAGGTATAAATGTATGATATAAGTATATTGTTATAATACAAATTACTATTATCATTAAAGAGAATAGGATTCCGTGTGGTTACTAACCCCCCCCCCAAAAAAAAAAATTCCTATCGTGTTCATTCAAATTTGCCCTAAAACAGCAATATTTACATTTGTGTACGCGCGCTGTCAGACATCGGTTCCTCACTGGAGATATGATCTATATTTTATTTAAGGCCTCCTAGCTAATTAGAGAATGTTACATCCTTCGTCAACGATCTGATTAATAGTAATTTATCGAGGTGCTGCTAGGCTAATAACTAAACTGGCGGTAAGTTCAGTCTGTCACGTGCCAATTATCTCATTAACCAGGTAATTGAAAGAACTTAGATGAAAAAATGTATTTATCGTTGTGTAGTTTATTCTGTTATCCGCATGGTTCAGATTTATTCCCCCCAAAAAAAACAACGACTTAAATTGACATTTTTATGCACTGGTTCTTGTTTGCTCTTCGTTTTCGAGGTGCTGATTGGGTAACCATTGAAATGGTCGCCATTTTTTGTGAGTGTGTTATATATTATACTTTGGTACAGTTCTAAAACGCCAGAATCGGTATTTGAAAAAAAAGAGTCAGAGCTTCTACTGAATGATTGTTGTCGTCCTCAATTTGTCAAAAGACGGCTAGCATACGATACTAAAGGGAAAGGCAACGGATTAAGTACAATATTCCATCCATTGTTTGTAAACAACAACTGAAAATCACGTTTTTAATTACCGAGCTGATGTACGCATTAATTAGCGTATATTAATTAGCTCCGTTTGCGTTTTACTCAATGGAGCTTCGATTCACGGCAGCCATTTGAATACGGCTCGGTGGTCGACGCCTTAATGTCCAAATCGCGAGGGAGCTGTCTTTCATCACTACTCACTCATCCAGTCGCCATAACACACATATAATAGTATATTTTATTTTGTCAATAAATACGCCATTTTATCTTAGCGTTGCGTTTCCGGTGATTCACCACAAATTGTAAGTAATTCTTTGTCTAATGATGTTGTTATGTTAGCTCGAAGGTTTAAAGGAAAGCCATGTTTTGGTAGGGTATTAATACCTAATTTTACGTTATTATTGGGTGTAAGATTCAACATTCCGCCTCCCGTGTCTCGCTCTGAACACGTTTGACTATTATTAGATGAGGTTTTTGTTGAATAATATGGATATGTTTTCTTCAATGTTTACTCAAATGTTTGAAGGCAGATCATGATGTCTTGGCGCTTTATCCAGTTGGCTTTAATAACAATTTAATTATATTTTGTTCGGGTTGCAGAAACAATTAATTGTTAAGTGTCAGGCTTACTTTATTTCATGGGTATTATAATAACTTATTAATAGGTATAAATGTATGATATAAGTATATTGTGATAATATAAATTACTATGATCATTAAAGAGAATAGGATTCCGTGTGGTTACTAAACCCGGGTGTCAATTTATTTCCATAAGCCTTTACCACAGGCCCCATTCAAACCATTGTCCGTGACTGTGCGCATATATATATATATATATATATATATATATATATATATATTATATATAAATAGAGAGAGAGAGAGAGAGAGAGAGAGGGGTGTAGATAGATAATAGATAATAAAGAGAGTGAAAAAGAGCCATAGAGAGAGAGAGAGAGAGAAGAGAGTGAAAAAGAAACAGAGAGAGAGAGAGGAGAGAGAGAGGGGAGCAAGCAGGAGAGTAACACAACGTCGAGGGGTTCATATTTCTATGATAGATGTATGAAATTATGAAATATCACAGGCTTGATATTAGTTTTAAATAATGTAATCGGGTAGCTTACTTTAATCGTTGCGGAAATAAGCTATCCACGTGAGCTTTATATAAATATCTACACCATCAGTGAAAGTACATGAAATATTTCCTCTTGTCTTGTATAATCTTATCCATCAACTACATTAGTGCTTAATTTCGTAGGCCTGTAATCCTCTTTAAACATTTACAAAATGAAATTGTTTATAACTAATTTTTTTCTTTCAAATTTTTTAAATTTTTTGTTATTATTGTTTGTTCCCTTTAATTGTGATCTTCACAGTTTTTATTTAGCTGTTTCTTCTTTTGAATACCTTACTGTATAATTGTTGATCGTCTTACTGTCATAAATGTCAGGTCTGTCATGTCTGTCATAGATGTCATGGCTGTCAAGATGTCAAGCCTGTCATAGATGTCATATTACCATTATTTTAAGGAATTACTTTGATAAAAACCCATTGGTACATTGATTTGTCTAGGATATTTTGATCTATCATTGTTTTGTATCCATACATCCATCCACCAATCCAAACATCCATCTATCAATCCATGCATACATACATACATACGTACGTACATAGAGTAAGATGGTATGAGTAAGAATAAGAAACGTTTATTTGTAATCGATAAAAAGGAAACAAATAGCATTAGTGACAAACACAAATAACATTAGTGACAAACACAAATAACATTAGTGACAAACACAAATAACATTAGTGACAAACACAAATAACATTTAGTGACAAACACAAATAACATTAGTGACAAACACAAATAACATTAGTGACAAACACAAATAACATTAGTGACAAACACAAATAACATTAGTGACAAACACAAATAACATTAGTGACAAACACAAATAACATTAGTGACAAACACAAATAACATTAGTGACAAACACTAATAACATTAGTGACAAACACAAATAACATTAGTGACAAACACAAATAACATTAGTGATAAACACAAATAACATTAGTGACAAACACAAATAACATTAGTGACAAACACAAATAACTTTAGTGACAAACACAAATAACATTACTAACAAACACAAATAACATTAGTGACAAACACAAATAACATTAGTGACAAACACAAATAACATTAGTGACAAACACAAATAACATTAGTGACAAACACAAATAACATTAGTGACAAACACAAATAACATTACCAACAAACACAAATAACGTTAGTGACAAACACAAATAACATTACCAACAAACACAAATAACGTTACTAACAAACACTAATAACATTAGTGACAAACACAAATAACATTAGTGACAAACACAAATAACATTAGTGACAAACACAAATAACGTTAGTGACAAACACAAATAACATTAGTGACAAACACAAATAACATTAGCGACAAACGCAAATAACATTAGTGACAAACACAAATAACATTACTAACACAAATACAAAAAACATTAGTGACAAACACAAATAACCTTAGTGACAAACACAAATAACATTAGTTAAAAAACACTGTTCAATGGACATAGGTATGAACAAGACAGATATACGAAAATATATACAGATGACATCTTAAACTATAATATTCCCTCCACATTCAAGTTACGTAGACATTGCATACACTTATGTTAAACCTGACACTCTTAAAGTAGGGATGTCGAAATATTTCATACATCCTTAGACGCCGGTGATCAAAGCAGGTATCATGACATAGGATCTGTCCCACAAACAAACCAGGATGACACCTACGTCTAATACACCTCTGGCCATAACACATGCAGACTGCTTACGTATTATAAAAACATACTTTGTCGGAAGATTATCACGTGGATGAGCATCATACCAAGCCCCGGTAAACGGTCCCATACTAGTTGATGGCCGTCTTACCTAAGACAGGTAAGTAATCATACACAATTAAAAAAAATTAAATTGGCCTAAAATACGACAGTATCTACACAGGATACGCACAGGCATTATTCCGAATATATCGCTTAAAATACAGTATAAAGATATTACAAAATTGATTTAACCCAGAAAACACATTGATAATTAGGTGTCCAATTTGGTAAAGCATTCATTAAGCCTTTAAATGGATGCTCTTGTTTTTTTAAATCATTTGATACTTTATCCCAATCAAAAGGGGACCGCGTAATTGAAGCTTCGCCTTGCCATATTCGATCGTTACATATTTGAAGATAGGTCTACATCCATTGCCTTCGTGTCTAAGGCTATATCTTTTGTCCTTTGATTTGATACAATTATCCAAGTAATTTGGCCATGGAAGGTTCACTATTTTATGTTCCATTTCAATCAACTGAGACATTCTTAGCGTTCTTTCATCTATCCATCCACCCAATCACCCACACACCAGTTAAAGCCTCTATCCATCCAAATCAATATTTATGGAAATAAAACTACGTACATTATACTTATTCAATCAAAACACGATAAATTCATAAATATTGGATGAAAGGTGATCATCTTTGGCACCAAAATAATTTCTAATATATCCTGCGTTTGAATTAACTGTTCGTGATGTATATATGTGTGTGCGTGTGTGCCGGTGTGTGGGTGCAGGCGCGTGTGTGTGTCTGTGTGTGTTCTGAATAAAATTGATTGATTGATTTATTAATTGACTGATTGCATAACCGATTGATTCTTAGTCTAATACATATTATTATCTTTTAGTATATTCCTGGAGCAGTGATATCTTTATATCATCGTGTATAATATGGACATAAACAGCTTAAGAATGACTTATGATTTAGGAGAAAAACGTTATGTAAAAGGTACACACGTAGAAATACACCTGTTCCAATATCTGGTGATATATATATATATATATATATATATATATATATATATATATATATATATATGATCCTACATACCAACGGACGTAGAATAAAATTTGTCCGTATTAATGCAGTATTTTTATTTGGTAACATTTTCTAGGTTGCGATCACCTGATGCGAGTGTATTCTGCTTATCAGCTAATAAACCTACCTCAATTTTGATAAAGCATGTATGTAAATTATTTACGAATAATCAAACGATGAAACGGCTTGAAATAGAACCTTTAACAACACGCCAGGTAAGCTATAGACGGTACCATAGAATTGTACTATTGCCATTGTGCTCGGCTCCACGGCGATGCTTCAATTAAATGAGCATTACTAATATTTTTGCCCGATATGTGTTGCCTTTATTCTCGGTATTTAATTAAATGGTCAGTTTTTGTTTAATTCAATGGATTGACTTTCATATGTGTGTTGAATATTGTTTTGTCGAATTAAGGGGGCGCGCAGGGGGTATTCGTAATATTAATCGAAAGGAGTTCCATTTTCAGAGCCGGCTCGAAACGTACCGAAGTGACGTCATCACTGTACACATATTCCACGCTTCGATATCAATTTACCACAGAGAGAGAGAGAGAGGGGGGGGGATTCTTTGTGGCATTTAAGTATATTTATTGCCATCTATAAAGCCAATTTGGATTTTATCGTAATTGTCTTACACTAAAATTCGATTTGGCTCAATGTGAACGATGTGTCGCCTTTCACCTGGCCTTAGTACCTTTAGGGATCGATCAGCCCATTTAGTCTATCAAATGATGCTCCGTGCCCCCCCCCCCCGCCACCCACCTCCGAAATGTTGTTAAATAGCAAAATTTCACATTTCTTATTTTGTTCTCATAAACTTATCAAATGTCTTACCTTTTTCCGATTTGTTAGAAGAGGTATTTCCGTTTATTAGTAACAAAGTTGTTTACTAACTGTACATATTGTCTAATGAATGGCCGCATAATTGTCAGCAAATATTTGCGATGACACTTACTAATATACGTGGCAACCTTTACCAGTATCTAGGGGTAGCGTGCTGGACCACAGATCACTACCACCCGTGTTCGAATCCCGGCGTGGGCATATCTGAAGGTTGTTTCATCTTTGACTTCACTTCATTACCTTTGAAGGTCGCTCGGCCCGTTTAGCCTACCATGTGCAACAAATCGGCCGCAAAATATCAATCATCATCATCATCATCACCAACACAGGTGACATGTGACACTGGTTACAAACATCTGTCGCAGGTAGAAGTGACACCGTTGCCAGCGAACATCGACGCGATAGTGACACATAAGTGACACGACTGTGACACGATAGTGACACGAAAGTGACACGACTGTGAACGGAGACGCAATTTGGAATTACAATCATTCAATGACAACGTCCCCTGGTGTGCTAAACTTGTAAGTATCCATGATACGGCTGGAGAGAAATATGTGTTCGTATTGAGGAGCTGTATGATCGACTTTAGTAACTGGATGCTTCACAAAACATAAACTTTCGTCGACTTCGTTATGTTATTTCATCGATAACAACACGGAAGTCATTAAAACATTCAGCTCTTTCGAAATGCATATACTACATTTAAATCCATTGTTCTATCGGTGAAAGAAATCAAGTATATCCTTTTCTTGTGAGCAATTTCTTTTTGAAGTGGAAAATATGTCTTTCTACAAGCTGGAATACGGAATACGACTGAAGTGTTCGTTGTTGTATAAAGTTATGTTATTGCTAATCGTCATCCCGATATATTCGATCCAGAAACGTGTGGATTCTGACTGTCGGCATTTAATCCCTATTTCGTTGCTAGTAAAACCAAGATAAATAACAATGAGATGTCAATTAAAATATTTATTATATATCTAATAAAAGATGAAACAATCTGAAAACTTTCATTTATCATATCATAATAATACGAACCAATTATCTTAATACACTTTATTTATTAAATCGTCGATTGTGATACTATGGATACCTATTTGTATAAATACATATACGTATCAGTCTATGGCTAATGTCTACCTGTATATTGTTATTGTTTATAAACATTATATCATTTTCTTTATCGCCATCGCAGCAATTTACATCATAATTACATCAATGATAAAATATTTATCATCATCATCATCATCATCATCATCACAAAGTTCCAAAACACCCATCTCACCGGAAAAAAACTTGTATATCCCATATATATATATATATATATATATATATATGAGTGTGTGTCTGTATGTATGTGTGTGTGTCTGTGTGTGTGTGTATGTGTATATGTGTCTTTGTGTGTAAATGTTTCGCCCATTTTGAATTTGTCCATGAGAATTCGTAACCAATGACGCTCTGAAACTAATACACCTGGCACGGTAAGGCTTTCCTTACCATAATGTTGTCACCACAACAATAGAAATGCTCACACAAAACAATGGACAGAAGAAAAAATCCCGAACTGCTTCTTTTTTTCCGTTTTCCGGCAATCCCGAATGACTGACGACACTTTTTCGGGCCTAACAAGTAAGTGCCCCCATACCGATTATCGCGCATAGCAACCACATACCGGCTGCTGAGCCGACCAAATTCTGCTAGAATAGCGATCCAAACTTGGAGGCGAGGTATCGTTTCGCCATTGTTATAATACAGACAGCGAGGCCGTGTGAGGTTTCGCGGTATTCCGACAGCCGTTCAGTCTGGACCGAGAGAGAATCTTATTCACGACATCATCCGGACAACCGACAACAGTCAGCCCAGGTCGAAGAGTTCGAATTACGAGATAACAGTCGGCCGAAATCGTAGGGTTCGAATAACGAGATAATTTGGACAGACGGACGAACGGAAAGGGAGCGAGCCGACCGACCGATGCCGATAGACCGGCCGGAGAGACACCTGTCCTGTCAGGGGGCAACAAGTGGGCGATAATAAGGTGATAATGGCCGGCCGATCACGAGCGAGTTTGTGACGTATTCGCCACCGGGCGCCGGCGTCCTGCCCCCGTAAGGCGTGACGAGATAAAACCGAGGTGTCGAGCCGGTGCGGGCTATCGATTTGAGAAAACTTCACTTCGCCGGTAGACAATTACAACCGGGGGATAATTTTCCGCCGACGTATGAACGCGTAGAGAGATAAACGCGAAGATATATATATATATACCAATATATATCAATATATAAATTCGGTAATAGGTGTGCTTAAGCGGGTGTTTGTTCGGGATCGGCGCGTTCTGGCGTACAGTGCGACGCGATCGGCGGAGATTCCGAGCTTCCTGATGTGCGTCTTCGGGAGTCTCCGGATGCGCGAGTAAGGCTTTGACGTGATCGACTCCGCGAGGCAAGGACGATAGGGTTATATCCGGAAAGGTGAGTGGTTTGGGTGTACAATGGGTATCGTCTAAAAGTCGGTTTGTTGTGGTATTTATTTCAGCCAGCTATTTCGTTGACTGACTGAACGGCCGGCATGTTTTCTACACGCGCGCACGCACACGTCATACACAGGTCACACATACACCTCAAGTGCCTCATTCTCTCATATATTTATCTCAATCCCTGTCCATCTAAATTACTC
>JAODUP010000628.1:430000-432500 GCA_025642065.1 Paralvinella palmiformis | reverse complement strand
AAGTGTACGCACGCACATATTACACACGGATGACCTCATTCATAATACCCCTCAAGCTTTTGGCAGCTGGAGAAGGTTTCAGCTGGAGTTGAGTATAATGAGTGAGTAAGAGTAAGCTGTGTTGTTGTCATGTCTGGATTGGATGATCCAGACTCTGGAACAATGGTTATCTAAACAATGATAGTTTATTGTTCTCTCTCTCTCCCTCCCTCTCCCTCTCTCTCTCTCTCTCTCTCTCTCTCTCTCTCTCTCTCTCTCTCTCTCTATATATATATATATATATATATATATATATATATATATGTCAAAAAAAAATTTTATATATGACTTTGATGGCTTTATGGCAAAACATCAATATGTAACAACACCTATATGATCAATGTAACTTTGGCCAACCCAACCCCCTCTTTCCCTCAGCTCTTCCCCCCGTCTCTCTCCCTCCCTTATTCCCTCTATCTATCTTTCTACACACTCCATCGTCAATCACAAAACATACAACACCCTATAGCACACACACACATACAGAAGAAGAAAAAACACAAACAGCCCCCTCCCCTCACACACACACACACACACACACACACACACACACTCACACACACACACACACACTAAAACATGCACAAACAACACACACACACACAGAGCCCTCCCACTCAACCCTTCCACCCAAAACACACATACATACACACACACACACACACACACACACACACACACACACACATATACACACACACCTTACATGACTCATCCTATAATGTTCTCTCATATATTTATCTCAATCCCTGTCTATCTAAACTACCCTCTGGCTCTATCACTTAACGAAACCGGTTATTTTTAGTGACAAATAATCACACCCACTCTCGATTACGTGGCACCAAGTATGTTATACGATTATAAACATTAGGAAATCCAACATGGCTGCACTGACCAGACTTCTAATTTTAGCTAGCCAGTGAAATTAGCCAAGAAACTGGCTAATTAGACAAGCGTTTAATTCGATTTTGTGTGGATCTTCACTCCGTTCGTTTCGAAACGAGTCTCAATAATGCGCCGTTCACATACTTAGCACACATTAGTTCGGATCTCGTTTATACCGTACGAAATGTGTGCTGTGCCACGTATTCTTAATCATCACTCACTGTGTGTGTTTTATGTTACATATAATAAAGGCGTGGGCTCAGGTTTTCGTGATGTTTATAATTCTTACCGAATTATGATCAAACGACTACTACCTAAATAGAAAACAAATTTTATATATTAGTACATATATAACGCAGCTATAACAGGAAATAAAGCACATATATCAGTACATATAATATCTATTATGATAATAATTCTAATACCTCCGACAATAACAGAAATAATAGTATTTTCACTCAGCCCAGTTTGTATATATATATATATATATATATATATATATATATATATATATAGTCAGAATCCGTTAATCCGGATATCGTTTATCTGACAATCCACCATCCGACACCTTATTGCCTGTGACGGATTTAGCTTCATTATAAATGACTCTTTAATCCGACAAAATCGTGTTCCGCGTTCCGACTCCGACCCTTCATTTCGCCAACAGAATGTGACACCAACAACGTTGTCCTGTAATGGTTCATTAACCTGACCACCAACGATAATTGCTATATCGTAACCAATCCTTTCCAATCATGCTCGACCATACACACCGACACACGATGCTTCCATTGCCTCTGTCTATCGAATAGCTAATCATAATCATTCGTGGCTAATTAAAAACACAAATGTATAATCTTTCCAATGAGCAGATCACGAGTTAATCTAATGGACTAAGTTGACGCACATCAACAAACATTAAAATGATCAATGTCTTCAATGCCATTCCGTATCTTGCGCACGGTTTTTGAATATTGGTTTTAATACGGAGGTATGTCTTTATGTTTTAAAATTGTGTGACACAGACTACAGGTATGTCACGGACTCGACATTCCGACATTCTCGTTTATCCGACATATTATCGCGTGACAAACCTTTTCGGTTTAACGGATTCTGACTATATATACATTCTCTGTGTGTGTGTGTGTGTGTGTTTTATACTTTATTCAGCGGATAGCCCAAATTATTCGGTAATCCACGTTTCCACCACGCATCCATTTCGACATCAAACCATTCTAACGTCCGATAAGTGTCGTGACGTCATAATAATTCCCATTATCATCAGCCTAATCGGACGCCTACAACGTTCGTCGAAAATGACGTCACTCACGGGGCATCATTCATTTACGCTTTTGTACTTTTCCTGTTTACGTATTTCTTGTTAAAGGCCAATAAAATTATTTCCAGATAAAGTAGGTTACGGCGATTATGTGTGCCTGTCTGTGTGTGTGTGTATGTATGTGTGTGTGTGTGTGTGTGTGTGTGTCGAATATCCCCACTCGGCAGTGGCGAATGGTGTCAGGGTATTTAATGTTCGCCGGCGAATTGACCCGGCAGAGTAAAGTCTTCCCCAGCA
>JAODUP010000628.1:420000-427500 GCA_025642065.1 Paralvinella palmiformis | reverse complement strand
CGGCGTCATCGTAGAACATGGACTGGTCCGGACGTGGACTCGAATGGGCTGGACTGGACAAGGACGGGGAAAATGCGAGTTGAAGGCGGCATATGTAAACAGACTAGTTAGACGAGTCGAGTTTTATGGATTACGCGTTGTGGGTACGAGCAACGTTTTCGGTCAGCAAGTCGTATGCAGTTTTATTGTCCTAACGGCGTGCGTCGTGTCGGTTACAGTCATTTCGACTGTAAAAAATGCCACTTCCAAACACAGAAACGACCCAAATAAGGCAAACTCGTCGTGAAATATACCACATGTTATCAGTCTTCCCTGTAGCAGATAAATTTGGGGGGATGGGGGGCTTTTTGAGATTCCCGAAGTACTGGCCAATCAGAGCCTGGCTAGCTTTTGACCCCGGTGACAAGAATCCAGCTGAACCATTTTCAGCTAGGTCAGAAAACACCGGCTCTGGATATAACCAAAGTCTTCTTCCAGTGATGAAAGTAGATAAGGTTATTAAAAATATATTATAATACTTTACATGAATCCGGCGAAACCTCTTCTGTCTAGAACATCCAGATGTCTCCCATAAATACGTGAGAAATGAATTAAATTTATATTTTAGTGTGAGTTTGATAATAGGAAATAGCCGTGTGTATTTCATCTGAAAGATCAATATAAGCTGTCCAATTTGTTAGGTTAGAAATAAGTTGTGAGTTCACTATATTATATTATAAGCCTGAATATAACTTCTACATTGCACCACAAATTTAAAGCCAAGGGACCACGAACAAACGATTATTTCGGTGAATAGTAAATCCTGTTCAGGTTATTATTTTCTCACATTGCAGTTCACTCTTGGTTATGTTTGCAGTCACAACTAACTAATCTGCTTTTAAACTGTCAAAAACAAAGTATTTTATTTTATCGAATAGCATTCCAGTTTGGCAACCAAAATACTATAGAACACGGCTCTCGTTGACGGTTATTACGAAAGGACTCAAAAAGGTAGCCAGCTCCTGATTGGTCGGCTGATTTACCGAGGATTGCCGATCTCGATGCCGTTGCTAAATCGCAGCCTATTACTATTAGCTTATTGCGATATTTGTCAAAGGCTTTAATTTTTTGAAAGCCAAATACAATAATCCGCTTCAACCCATTAAATGTTAAGAATGACCTGTTATTAGCCCATTAATGGTCCACAATGTTGAACTGCGTTCTAATTAATCTGGATGGATGGAAGTTGTGTAAATGTGAATAAATTGAACTGGGAGAAGGGGGTCATCTCCCCGTGACCAAGCTCCCGGGAGCCAAGTGTACACATCAACTCTTGTAAGCCACAAGTTGGGTTGAATGTTACTAGATCGAAGTGTTTTTATTTGTTGATAGTAGTACAGTTAGCATGAATATGTTTATTAAATCCACATATAACCTTTACATCACGGAAGTCGGAACAAGAAGCGTGCTGCTTATTATGCGTAAGGGCGTGTGTGCATGCATACGCACCTCTCCCTGGATGCTTGTGAATAAATATGCAAATAAGTGAATAGATCCCCCCCTCTCTCTCTGTATGTGTCTGTGGGCGTGTGTGTGTGTCTGTGTGTGTGTGTCCTACTTATTAGATTGTTCTCAATTTAGTATTTACGTGGTTAATATAATATTTCAATATCGACAACGACGTCTAATTATGCAAAACAATATCTATTGGTGAAATTATAGAATGTTGTGTATTCTAATATAAAGAGATAACAATGTTTTAAACTATTATTATTATTATTATTATTATTATTATTATTTCAGAGTAGATTCACTACACTCCAGAAGCTATGAATCTGTTACACTGGTTCATTACTGCCTCCTTCATCTCATACTCTATAGGTAAGTGTGTGTGGATGGATGAGTTAGTGAGTGAGTGAGTAGGTTATGTAGATGGAGATATAGATAGATAAATAAATAGATAAGTAGGTAGGTAGTAGATAGATAGATAGATAGATAGATAGATAGATAGATAGATAGATAGATAGATAGATAGATAGATAGATAGAAACAGAGGGGCGAGTTGGAGAGGGGGCGAGAGATAGACGATGTTTTTGGAATCTAAAGGTGTTAATCCAGATAAGAATCGTGATGATAATACTATCACAAAACAATTATCCTTTTTTACCTAACGTAACGCCTTCTGACGCAAATATGCAAGAATATCACAATTAATCGTTAATGAGAGGGGGGGGACATATTTTAATAAACTCCAAAGATGATGATGAATTTTGAGAGAGAGGGGGGGCGAGAGAGAGAGAGAGAGAGAGAGAGAATGGAGAGATGCTAATTCAATGTGCACACATTTCAACATTAAAATAGATAAGCACGCGTTTGATATTGATGAGCACTGATTATTAGTTTGTTATCATCCAGATCTGATTACGGACCATCTTCGCTCATTACATCTTCGGCGCCAAGAGATGCGGCTCATTTAGACTTCGTTAACCGTTCAATCACACAAACATGTCTGCTCTTCGAGTAAAAACATCTCATTACGCTTCTGACTAAAGAAAAGGGTCAGAAATATGGCACGACCGCCAGCTTTCGAACATCTAATTCGAAATAATAGTAATATACCATATACAAGAGGTATATATCGTTGTATCAAATTGCATATGCGTTGCATTCTTCGCTTTTTTTTTACTCCAATTGTTTCATAACATTTTGCCGAAGATTCGAATTAACCGCTACTGTTTATATTCTCTGTCTGTTTAACAGTCTAAACAGATTGCCTTCGTTAGAATAATTGCTTATTTGATTCGTGACTTTTAACATTTTTGACATGACTGCTTTAAAAATAAAATAAAATAATTTTAAAAAAATGGGCGATGGGCGATATGGGATTAAAGTTAACAATAAATACTGCCCCCCAGAGAGGCATCTAAATAAAATAAGTATTTAACAATTAAAACAACGACATAATTTAGTTTCTTGTGTTCACGTTTTAAGCGATTTATTATTATCTGACATTTAATAAAATCTTACGATCCAAACTCTCTCTCTCTCTCTCTCTCTCTCTCTATCTGTGTGTGTGTGTGTGTGTGTGTGTGTGTGTGTGTCTCTCTTTTTCTCTGTATGTCTCTCTCTCTCTCTCTCTCTCTCCTCTCTCTCTCCCCTCTCTCTCGTGTATATGTGTGTGTGTGTGTCTCTCTCTCTTTCTCTCTGTATATATATATCTCTCTCTCTCTCTCTGTGTGTGTATGTGTGTCTCTCTTTCTCTCTGTATATCTCTCTCTCTCTCTCTCTCTGTGTGTGTGTGTGCGTACGCGCGAGCACGTGTGCGTGTGTCTATGTGTGTCTGTTTTATGTATGTTTATTTATTTTTCAAACTCTCATTTATTTATTTATTCCAGCCCGTGTGTACCATCATCCGAGAGAAGACGATTATTTATCCAATGACAAAAGGTAAATAGATTTTAGTATTTTTTTTCAAATTCTCAGATCGACCTCTTCAAACTGGTTGTACTAGGCTCAGAACTGTACATTATCTAATATATCTGGAGTGATCTAGACCTCATGAATATGTAACAGCTACTGCTAACCAATTCACCGAGATCCAGTGTCCTCTGAAACGTGTCTAAAGTCGTCTCACACTCCGGAGATCTGATTCATAATGTGATACATACAGCCCTCCCGGGATAGGACGGGACTCGTTGTTCAGCCATATCCCTGTCTAAGTGATTCTTTATACATCCTCCCAAACAGTTTCGGCGTCCCACCGGAAGCAATACGACGCGCCGAGCTCAGATCCAGAACGAAGGCGATATTGGCCGAGATCGTAAACATGGACACGGGGACTCCCAGAAGCGACGTGTCCGCCAGACCGGAGATCAGGTACCGGATAGCCGGAAGGGGGCAGCACCTCACGGACGAGCGCGGTCGACGGCGTTCCGCCTGGTCGATGGTGATCGGGCTGGTCAACTCCGGGCGGCGACCGGATCCGGAACACCATCGCTATCGGATCCAGTGGATACATCGGGATCAGTCAGTGGGCACCAGGACGGGGAGGGATCCCACCGTCGGTAGGGGGCGCCCGATACTGCTGCATCCAGACGACGGAAAGTGGCCGGAGGGGAGCATCGGGGCTATCCCGATGACGAAGAGATACCGGCCTTCGGCCTATGACTGTATCCTGTTGAATTGCTCTAACGTGCCGGCTGGTGACAGGAAGAGCTGCATCATCAACGCTTGTCATATTGTTAAATGAGACTGGCCGTAAGCCACCCGCCTTCGCGGCTTACCCGACTGCGGCTCACACCTGTACGCCTCCCCAACACGCATACTCGCGCGCGCACGTACACAGACACGCGCGCGCGCGCACCTGCCGGTCACCTGCGTGTGAAATCACGCCTATGTTTTAATCAGAGCTGTTAAATTGTTCAGTTCATTCGCTGTATTGGGTTCTAATTATTGTACGTGAATGACCTGGTTCTAAAATAACTAATTGGAAATCAGAGGTAATATTTATATAATTAATACTTACCTGCAATTAATAAGTCACCTGTCGCCGCCACACATCCCACCCCGCGCGCGTGTCCACGAAATAAACAATGAAGGTTGAAACAATGGTTGTGTCTTATGTGTCTTGTTGTGTACGTCCGTATCCAGAAACTTCATTCTGACGAAGATTATTAATGTTTGGCTAAAACGGATTATATTTATGTAATATTCATAAATAACTTCTTCACCAATAAAGACATCAACAAACGTACAATCACTGTCTGTTCTGAGTAGAGGTAACTGTCCGAAGACGTTGAGTAAGTGATAAATTGAAGAACTATTGATTGGAATGCGACCCACTACTTCGGCGGTTGGAGCAATACGCTGCAAACCTCCAGGATACGAGTTCGAACTCGAGCCGTAGCTGTTTTTGTATTTCGGTAATCGCCCGTCGGCTATATGTCATTCGCTCACTCACTCACTCACTCACTCACTCACTCACTCACTCACTCACTCACTCACTCACTCACTCACTCACTCACTCACTCACTCACCACCACTCACTCACTCACTCACTCACTCACTCACCCAACTCACTCACTCACTCACTCACAGAAGACAATACCAGCAGCCCGTCTAACAGCTGTATACACGCCGTTTGTAACGTTATGACGAGATAGGCCGCCGTTGTTTTAGCGCGAGTTCTCAAACCCGATATTTTGATTACTTGCCAGTCTCATGTTTTATGCGTCAGCCAGACGAAACCAGAGACCTCGGTATCTCTATAAAAGCCGGCCTCGCCGCATCCAGCCATCATCGTCAAGCACTAACTCGGCCCAATCAGTAATTAATATGTTTGGCTAATAATAAACAGCCCCGTGTGAGCGTCGTAACGGCTAATGACCCCTTTCCGGGTGAAGGTCGTAGCGAGTCGGGCGAGAAATGGCGAGACTCGGTCGGGAGACTTGAATTTTAACCGGAAGTCACGGATCGTCAAAGGGAGTGCGGCTGATGTTATGTCGTTAATGGGCTGTTAATGAGATGATAGGACAATGGCGATTTGTTGTTGGTAAGAGATAACGAAGATATAACGAAGGGGGGGGGGGAGGTGTTGGAGGATATTAGGATAGGAGAATAATAGCATATCATATATCAGCCATTAAACGTATATAGACAGGACAAAGCCAGATGTTGATAGGGGAGGACGATGGCATACCGTTGGCCTTTGTGAGTACAGACAGGACGAACGATGTGGAGAAGAAAGTGTGTTTCGTTCGTCAGAGACGTTCATAGGAGGGTGATACATCGTTATGAACTAGACAATAAGCCGACCATCGGAAGCAGAGAGAGAGAGAGAGAGGGGGGGGGGGAGATAGAGAGCAAAACGGCACGAAGAAGACAATAAATTGGTCATCATCGACGTAGACAGTGACGAGACAGTGACGTGCAGAAGACGATGTCTTGATCAGTAGAACAGTAGATGATACTGTGACGCGTAGATGGCAAAATGTTGACCACGATGGATGTTAGTGAGTGACTGTTACCTTCACCCGCGGATAAAAATCATCTGGTACGCATATATAAGGAGCTACTCCAGAGAAAATGGAGAGTATCAAGCCGAAGTGTTTTAGTACTGCATGTACGCGGTCTGTATACGTGCACCCATCCGCATTACTCTGGATTATGGTTCTACGGGAGGGGGTGGGTTGATTTGGAACTGATCAGCTATGTTCAGCATGGTTAAGTCATCCACAAATATGACTTGATTGAACGAAATGGATTATTCTGGAACAGACACAAAAAGTGTAACAGTTGAAAAATAGTACGTGTCACGATGGGTTGAAGGACAGAGTACAGAGAACAGAGAAACAGATTCGCAAAGCAGGAAAATGGATGAACCCGGAGAGAGATTAACCGGGTGTGCGTTTATTCTATCTGTTACATCTTGTAGTGAAGATTAGCACATCTGTGACTTTATCGCGTCAACAAACCACTGGACGAGGTGCGTACGTCTTGAGGGATATTCTCAACTCAATCTCGTACAGAGACTTGGCCAATACTGGCCACTTTCATCCATAGATAACGAAGCTGACGATAATATGGTCAGTTTTGAAAAGACGACGTTGATCGCAAATGGACGTTTGAAGCTGGCAGGTCGAGTTCAACAAATTTTGTCCACAACCTGAGGTATGCCGATCTGATACTGCTAAGGTTTCGTAAGTTCAACAAACATTGGTCAAGACTTGTGGAATGTTGATTTGATACTGCTAAGTGTTGCGAATTCAACAAATATCTGCCAAGACTTGTGATATGCTGATTTGATACTGCTGAGGTTTTGTCAGTTCAACGAATACTTTTTAAACTTAATGGTTAATTGGCAGATACTATCTTATGTATTGATTGAATCATTGAAATCATTGAATTATATACAGAATGAACAACTTTTGTTTATGGTTCTTTATGTAAAAGTTTAGTGAATAATAATAATAATAATAATTATTATTATTATTATTATTAATTATAATAATGATATAATAATAATAATAATTACAAAACTTCTATAGCGCCAATATCCTCGAAAAGAATCGAGCTTAGTGGCGTACCTAGTACAGGTCCTGGCTAACTCATAGTCGGGTACGATGCAATGTTCATCAACAATTATCAGATGACAAGGAAACTTAGGGAGGATAAGCGAATCTGAAAAGGTGAATTTTCAAATGGTGATGGAAATAAACTATGCTATTTGATGACTTATCGTGTTCAGAGAGTGAATTCCAAAGAGTAGGGACACCAACAGAAAAAGCACGAGTCCCAGGATGAGTTTTAACCCTGGGAACAGACAACGAGTGAAAACCGGATGAACGGAGCTCTTTGGGCTCGGATGCTAAAGAAAGCATGGAAAATAGATATGAAGGTTCTCCAGAAGAAAGAGTTCAATAGGGAATAGTGCAGAATTTGAACATGACGCGAAATTGAACAGGGAGCCGGTGAAGAGATTTCAGAAGTGGGACAGAATGGGAACACCGAGGAGACCGTGTG
>JAODUP010000628.1:410000-412500 GCA_025642065.1 Paralvinella palmiformis | reverse complement strand
ACATCAGACTGACATCTCTATCAGAGAAGATAAAGGCTTAACTTCATCGTTCAGCAGCTAATTCGCCAAATAGTTGGCGAACGACCTTGAACTTGGACAAAACACGCACTCTTCTGGATAGAGCCTCGCTGGGCTTTAAGATTACGGATTACGTCGGGACCGGAATCGAAGATGATAAGTTCAAAGACAGAGGGGAGATTGACACCCATGTGAGAGATACGGATAAACACTGGATTAGGTCCACGGATGAAGCAAACGATCACAGATCAGGTCAAAGACGGAAGGTCATAGTTCAAGTTACGTCTAAAATTAGGTTCACGTTTAAGATAAAAATTCCAGTTGGCTATTACATGCTGAGCTTATCATCATCATGATCATCACCAACATCATCATCATCATCATCATCATCATCACATCCCTATGGTCTATACTCACAACAAATGACACCAACAGTTCCCCATTTAGAGGCAGTAAGTTCACACGACATCTCGCTCGTAACTTATAAAGGTCCTCCGAACTCTGGCAGCCTTCGACGAATCCGAGACCTTCGGCCAACTGCTGCTCCAGTTCCGCATTAGCTCCACCTGTTATCAACATCCGGATCAAGGTCAATAGCTCCGAGTTATAATACGTCTGTAGATAGAGAGTGGCTTGATTAATATAGATACACGAGTGATGATGATTGATGTTTATACGGCCACGTTTCTGCACATGGTAGGCTAAATGGGCCAAGCGACTTTCAACGGTAAATGAAGCGAAGTCAAAGATGAAACACCCTTCAGATATGCCCACGCCGAGATTAGAACTTAGGTGTTAGTGATATGTAATCCAACGCGCTACCAGTTAGATAGGTAGATAGATAGACAGATGTAGGGTTTCATCATATTCTTCTGTCAAGGGTTTGCTGTATGTACATTTTTTATCACAGACAGACAGACGGACGGACATACTATTTATTAGAGCTGTTAGGTACGCATTCAGCGTTTAACTCACTGTACTCATAAGTGTATCCAGAACACTAGCAGCAAACGCCCGACCACAAGCGAATGGTTGGGTCATATACAGAGGAGTACTGGGATCGTCTTCGTCATCCTGATCCAGAAACTGGGCGTTATGATCACTGGCTAGAAGAAATAATAATATTAATAATAATATTAATTATTATTATGGTGATTGATTGATTGATTGATTGATTGATTGAGTGACTGAGTGAGTGAGTGATTGTATCCTGTTATTCCTCTCTCATGACTATCAACCCGAGCTACTCAACAAAATCTAAGATCGAAACTCATCCAGGTTAAAGAGCCGTCAAGTTATCGAATGGGGGGGGGGGGGGTATTTTCCCTATTCCTTATATATATGTATATGTTAGACAGATCAATATTGCGATTCACAACAATCATACTCGGAATAATAGTTATGACAAATAATTTATTTCTAATTTACATAAATTGACAGTATTATTATGTACAGCAATTATTCAATTGTGCAAATATGGGAGGTGGGGGGAGGGGGTTGTTGTAGCCGAATTGATCTCTTCCCATAGACCCCAGTTCAGCAGATTCCACTATTTACCAAATAGCGAAACACATTGTGTCATCGTGAAAGTAATCGCTGATTACGATTACATTTACAATGTAATCGATTACGATTAAATTGCATCTGGAAATAGCGATTACGATTATTTAAGATCATGTATTCGATTACAATCGATTACCATTACCCCAAACCTGTCATTTAGCATCTGGTTTATGTGTCTGTGCGCCAATAACGAGTGATGGTTGTACGCTGGTCGTAACATAGCACCTTTACAGTTACAAATCCGTGTTTGGGTGTATAAGAATGAGACGAGATGAGCCGTGTCGATGTATAACAGGTAAGTAACATCCATCAACACAACGTCATATCATAACAACATCATAACATGGTCGGTTATTAGTCACATCTGACAGACAAAGTAGAGCGATTTATATGACATACGTACACAACTCGTACGTGTGTGTGTGTGTGTGTGTGTGGTGTATGCGTGTTTGCGCTCGCGTGTGTGTACACATTATAGCTATAATTGTACACGGTTTACGTCGTTTCGTGTTAATGGCGGTATCAATCTTAACAATTGTTATGTTTGAGGATCTAGCCATATAGAATATAAACAACGACAGGTAATAGGCATATACATACACATATACATACAGATCTACATACACATATACATACACATATACATACAGATATACATACAGATATACATACAGATCTACATACAGATCTACATACAGATCTACATACAGATCTACATACACATATACATACAGATCTACATACACATATACATACAGATCTACATACACATATACATACAGATCTACATACACATATACATACAGATATACATACACATATACATACAGATCTACATACACATATGCATATATATCTACATACACATATACATACACATATACATACAGATATACATACACACATACATACAGATCTA
>JAODUP010000628.1:352500-407500 GCA_025642065.1 Paralvinella palmiformis | reverse complement strand
AAGAAAATGTCAAGGTCATTGACAATGGCGAAGTATTCATTGATATAAACGGTCATCGTTACGAAAGTGATGTTACCTCTCTGTCCGTCTGTCTGTCTGTCTCTCTCTCTCTGCTCTCTCTCTCTCTCTCTCTCTCTCTCTCGCTCTTAAATCTACTGAGTTGGCCACCAATACACATGACAGTCAGATTTCAGAGATATATAGCTATCATTCAACTATTTAATCAGCCACGAATGACCGAATTACTAAATTGTTTACTTGAGAAATGTTTTATTATTTAAATGTATGTTTACGATGTACACAATCCCAAACCTTCAATCATCTTGATTGTCATTCAATCTACAGATACGTGATTTGGAAAAGTTTCATATTTATCTTAAAATATGTAGTTTTATATATATATATATATATATATATATATATAGGTTGGAATTAAATTGGGGTTTATGTGTACATTAGGGAATATGTGCTGCCAAAGTGATTATGTATTCTGTGTGGTAGAGTACCTCGGTACATATGTAAATTTAACATAGCCACCATCAGTACGGGGTTATATATTTTAAGATCTGTTCTAGCCGAGTATAAAGGACATATCAGCTATTACTGTCATTAGGAACAGCTATCCTAGATGTAAGGCATTCTATGGCTGAATTGGTATGGATGGTGTCCAAAATTCTTTAGCACCGGGATCAAATCCGAGCTTAGCATTTTCTGAGGGATGTTTCATCTTTCACTCGGCCTCTTCACCGTTGGAAATTAATTGTTCCAATTAACCCATTTTTACATACCGGTATCCCCCCCAAAAAAAAAACAACGTACTATATCATAAGATGATGATGATGATGATTGATGTTTTACGGCCACTTTTGTGCACAAGGTAGACTAAATGGGCCGACTATATCATAAGAATAAACGTAACAAGATCTGTGTCACGTATTGTACTGTACACCTGTGACAGTAATACACGAAATCCCGTCCCCTATTATGACTTATAAATAGTCGTAAATATTAAAGAGAAGAATTCCACAAGCGCCATTACTGTTCTACACCGATAAATATGATCAACAAACGTTAGATTTAAATGTTTTGATAAATCATAACTCTATATTTAATAATAGTCGATAAATCTGATAAACTACTGTGTCAAGTAGGTAACATGTAAATGACTAGATTGAATCGATACATATGATTATCAGGTGTGATAATTATGTGTAATCGATATATATATATAATAAATCGATATATATATATGACAGGTTAACCGGTATGTGTTTTTAGCAGTTAAAATGATCTATTCACGTAACAACTATTGAGACGCCCCCATCACTATTCTAGTTTATGACTAAATTAAATCACTTCCAGACACATAGTCTACTAGAGTACTAAGTACAATCGGAATCTAGCAAGTACCAGTACAATGTTTATCTCTATGATAAATACAATAATAGAACCCAGCTGGTACGACTACGTACAGATAACTGCAACAATGTTTACGTTTAGAGATTTAGATAGATGTAACAATGTTTACGTTTAGAGATTTAGATATATGTAACATTGTTTACTTTTAGAGATTTAGATAGATGTAACAATGTTTACGTTTAGAGATTTAGACAGATGTAACATTGTTTACGTTTAGAGATTTAGATAGATGTAACATTGTTTACATTTAGATATTTAGATAGATGTAACATTGTTTACTGTTTAGAGATTTAGATAGATGTAACAATGTTTACATTTAGATATTTAGATAGATGTAACAATGTTTACGTTTAGAGATTTAGATAGATGTAACAATGTTTACGTTTAGAGATTTAGATATATGTAACATTGTTTACTTTTAGAGATTTAGATAGATGTAACAATGTTTATGTTTAGAGATTTAGATAGATGTAACAATGTTTACGTTTAGAGATTTAGATAGATGTAACATTGTTTACATTTAGATATTTAGATAGATGTAACATTGTTTATGTTTAGAGATTTAGATAGATGTGACAATGTTTACGTTTAGAGATTTAGATATATGTAACATTGTTTACTTTTAGAGATTTAGACAGATGTAACATTGTTTACGTTTAGAGATTTAGATAGATGTAACATTGTTTACATTTAGATATTTAGATAGATGTAACATTGTTTATGTTTAGAGATTTAGATAGATGTGACAATGTTTACGTTTAGATATTTAGACAGATGCGACAATGTTTACGTTTAAGGATTTAGATAAATGTAACAATATTTACGTTTGGAGATTTAGATAGATGCAACAATATTTACGTTTGGAGATATAGATAGATGTAACACTGTTTACATTTAGCAGATTTACCAAGAGGCAGTTGTGTATTAAGTAAAATGTCGACAGAGGGAGCTGTTAACATAAATGATTGCGAGATATAATAATTAATTATATCCAGTTAAAACAGCACCGATGAAGTTCGTTGAAACTCTGTAAAACGTACAACCCATAGGGTAACATTTACACATATCTGTATGGGGCTGATATCTGGCTGGCATCTCCGGAACAGTATTAATTGATATGGATCAGCCAAATAGAGGCTTGTCATTCGGGATATTTTCTGGCATTCTGAAACCGTTCTATGCATGATATCGGATAAGATTAACACTGTATAGTCGTTTTTATTTTATTTTATCCAGAAGGTGTGATTGACTTTTAACATCAGTCTGAAAACTGGTCTGATTCAGTTACGCAGATAAGGATTTAATATACTTAAGTGTGTGTGTGTGTGTGTGTGTATGTATATATATATATATATATATATATATATATGGGGCAGTGCTCATTTATATAAATATGAAGAAGTGAACTAAATACGTTTATATAAACTAAATTTGAGTTAATAATTAATTACTCTAGATAGGACATATTAGTCACATAAGGAATTATTTCATATAAAACGAGGTTGATTTAAAGAGCTCACACCGCGTGTTTCTGTTGATATCTGTTACATTTCCCATAAACCATCTCGTTTCCTTTGCAATATTTTCTACATTTGTTTTGGTCTCGGTTGTCTTTGTTCTAAGGACATTAGAGTAACTTGCAACAACAGGGACTCTGTGGAAACCATTACAGTTTTATTGTATCAGAAATGCACACACACAGAGACACACACACACACACACACACACACACACACACAAACACACACACACACACACACATATATATATATATATATATATATATATATAGCTCTCTCTCTAACACACATCCGTATCTCTCTCACATGGCGCCTCCGTGGTCTAACGGTAGCAAGTTGGATCACATATCATTACCACATGCACTTGATAAAGGTTTCTTATAACCGAAACTAGTCGTGCTATTTTGGGCTGAGTGAAAATACTATTATTTCTGTTATTGTCGGAGGTATTAGAATTATTATCATAATAGATATTATATGTACTGATATATATGCTTTATTTCCTGTTATAGCTGCGTTATATATGTACTAATATATAAAATTTGTTTTCTATTTAGGTAGTAGTCGTTTGATCATAATTCTGTAAGAATTATAAACATCACGAAAATCTGAGCCCACGCCCTTATTATATGTAACATAAAACACACAGACACACACACACACACACACACACAGCACACACAAACACACACACACACGTACACACACACACACACACACACACACATATATATATATATATATATATATATATATCGCTCTCTCTCTAACACACATCCGTATCTCTCTCACATGGTGTCTCCGTGGTCTAACGGTAGCGAGTTGGATCACATATCATTACCACCCGTGCTCGAATCTCGGCGCGGGCATATCTGAAGGTTGTTTCATTTTTGACTTCGCTTTATTACCTTTGGATGTCGCTCGGCCCATTTAGCCTACCGCGTGCATAAAAGTGGCCGTAAAACACCAGTCATCTCTTTATCTCTCTATTTCAGTGAATGTACTTACCGGTTTTAAGTAGATATCGGGGAAGTTACACAACAAACTCCACTCCCTCCTCAGATATAGCTCGTCGCCAAGTAGTACAATCGGCTGAAGTTCCTCAATTTTCAGAGTACTAGCTCGGAGTGGCATGATGAAGTTACACAAACCTATCAATGGATCAGTCTTCTCCGTAAATAAACATAAGATAACGTGATCCCGAAGACTGTTGGTAATGTCATCTGTCTTGTTGTCCTCCTTTCAGATTATAAGACAGGTATCCGGTTAGACTCTATGTTACGATTAGACATCAGTCTGTTAGTCAGTCCGTCTGTCTGTTCGGTCAGTCAGTGAGTCAGTCCGTCTGTCAGTCAGTGAGTCAGTCCGTCTGTAAGTCTGCCAGTCAGTCAGTGAGCCAATCGGTCAGTCAACTTGTTGGTCAATCGTTCAATTTAGCCAATCAAACTACGAATGAATGATTCAATCAATCAATCATTTCATTAATCGATATATTCTTTCAGACGTACGTTCATTTCTTAATCAGTCGCTCTACTAATAATATTTGTCGAATTTGAGCAGATTATGACACGCACAAACTCGCACGCACATATACCCACACACACACACACACATACATGCATGCACACACACACACACATACATGCACACACACATACACACACACACACACACACACACACAAGAACACACACGAATACACACACACGAACACACACACGCACCAATATACAATCATCTATTTTTCGTGTAGGACACCAATGGAAGAGTCCCGTTGTATCAAATCTCTCTATCCTGACTAATGGTGGTCCATGTTCCGTTTGGATAGTAACGGATGGTCTACTGCCAAATGGTAACCTATGACAATATAAGATGAGGTATATATATATATATATATATATATATATATATATATATATATATATATATATATATATATATATATATATACTATTTTCATACGTTGTCGTTGAAACATCTCGTTAACTTAGGGCGTATGGTAGTTTGTCGTTATTCCATACAAGCTGTCGTTATAGTGCATAACCTGTCTTTGTTATTGTAACTTGTTATTATTATTATTATTATTAATATCATCACGTGTTATTATATTTTCGAAAGCGATATGCGTTTCATTGGAAGAAGCCGATGCACCTCGTTAGGAAAGCGCAAAAATATTAATAAGAAAATACTGATATTATAATCTGTTGATAAAATATTATATCAGAAGAATCGAAGAATTATATTTGATGTATCACGTCTAACCTCTACAAACGTTCTGTTTGCTCAAATAAAAGAACCCGTAAAATAACGCCTATCGTTGCAACAACAACAACAACAACAACAACATAAATAAATAAATAAATAAATATTATTAAACGGTTTCAGAAGAGAACTCTTTTTCCCTGGAAAATAATATCACACCGACGCTAAAAATTGGCTCTTATTTAGAACGTCGATTCAGACCTACACCTAAAACTATTACCATCTCTAGAGAAGAAGCTACGAACACGAAAGTCAAATATCATATAATGACAACAATCATTAAGCCTAACACGTCTACCTATAGTTGTCTACACGAATATAATAATCTACCCGAAATATGAACAGACGGCTGTTCGCCGACTAACATGCACAACCCGGAACCCTATAATAAACGCGGAAAACGTACTGCGCTGTGCCATTGAGCTAGAAGTTGATAAGCACGAAATGGTTCGATTTATATATATATATATATATATATATATACCAATGAATAGAATGTTAATGAGCTACATGGTACAGGTCGATGTCGAGATGGACGAGAAAAAAAACTGGACGAAGGTCTCGACAATTGGCAGAAATGTCAAAGGAGCATATATAAAACTAGTAACCTGTCTTCTGAGAGTTTTGTTTAACATTTGGTTACACGAGGCCCCATTGTCTCAAATATCCACGGTTTGTGTATTTAAATGTATCAACAAACTTTGATGTTGTTGTTGTTGTTTTTGCCTTTCTTGTTGCTATGTCGGTCGATGTTTATCGCTTTGGAAGAAGTACATCAATCCGAAATGGATTTCCGACCCCGATGAATCTCGACGAAAATAAATGAATTTCGACCAGGTTCGACTATAGTTCTCAGGGATGACTTTTCGCAGTCTTGTTCTACCATTTCATTCTTTCGGGGGTTCTCCTACTTGTATTTTAGATTTATTCTCGGTTTGAAAACAGTGTTGACGACCCGTTCTTGACAAGGTAAACAGTTTACCTATGAACGCGAAAGATATGGCTGCAACCTGAAGTGTCTGACAGGTTGTCACAGTAAGTGTTTACTGACTCCGAAAAAAATACCTATTTCTACTATTTGGTAGCCGAAAAGCGTGGATTCCATCCAAAAATAGCTATATATATATATATATATATATATATATATATATATATACAACAGCAACAAAAATAAAAAATATGGCACTTATTCTCTATATGCTCCTTTGACGAGAAATATAAAATCCTATTACTATCACAGCACCAAAGTTTGTTATGGCGCCGAGAGGAAGACGTACCAGATCCGGACTCCGATGTCGGGGAGCCATTCTGGATCACCTGTCCGTGGTCGGAGATCGTCAACACTTCATAAAATATCATCGTATCTAGACGTTATAATCATGTAACAATTACCTTTATCTTACGTATAGTATTGACTGATGTTAGGTGTCATGTTAGGTGTGATGTTACGGTGTAATGTTAAGTGTGTTGTTATGGCGTGATGGATGGATGAATGTTGTTTAACGAGACATCGGCACAATTTAGGCCATTCAGTGTCCTAGGATGTTTAAATATTGAGCGTGATGTTAGGTGTGATGTTAAGCATGATGTTATGTGTGATGTAAGCGTGATGTTTAATTATGATTTTAGGTGTGATGTTTAGGTGTTAAATTAGGGGTGAGGCTAGGTGTGATGTTTAGGTGTGATGTTTAGGCATGATATGTAGGTGTGATATGTAGGTGTGATGTTTATGTGTGATGTTTATGTGTGATGTTAGGTGTGATTTCGATGGAACCTGTTCATTAACCCAACGGATGATCACAACAGGGGCAATTATCTATTCGTAAGCCGTCCTAGACAGGTTACAGGTGGCGCCCCGTGAGTGGCTTTACCGAATTAAACTTATACAATTTCCAATTGACAAGCCGACCCGTGATCCACCGGTACCGTGTTGAGGCACTTAACGACAGAGCAACTGAATTCCGTTTGAACACAAAGAGCGGAACAAAACGAGTGGCGGGTGGAATATTAACAGTTCTTCATCAATTTATTGGGGGATGCTCTACCAAGCGTTTTGGTGCGTTGAATAGAAATGGCCGCAAATTATGTGGCCTTAGCCCGGTTTTGGGAATTACTTAAAGATCCTGGTTTAAGGATGGCGACCACTCACGAGCCGTTTCTCGTCGATTTGTCGTCATGACGCAGTTTCGTGTGCGGTACGAAACGTGAACATCAGATAGAGAAATAATTAGACCACCAACACCGGACTTGACAAGGAACCAATGAGGTTCTTCAGGGATCGGAATTATATATGTATATATACATTAGTTGTAATTGTTGACTTCTTGACAACATCCCTATCTGCCACCTTCTCTACTCGCTGCAGTCCATCAAAGACGGAGCCCCGAGTTAGAGTACACTAACAGCGAGTTTTAGCGGCCAATATGGATGGGCTCTAGTTGTACCATGCGAGTAACAGGATGTATCATCTCTATGATGTACTCAAGCCATACGATTTTTTAAATTTATTTCCTAACCTTAATCATAGCACAATGAAATCGGTATACAGGGAGTCATTCGTGGTAATTAAAAACAGCCAGTGGCATGGTGTGGGGATGATATTAAAAAAAAACTAATTCTAACATAAAATTTATAAAATACTTCTCGGCGAAGCTTTATAAAGCCCCTCCCCCCAAATGTTATTATTTACTAAGATGTAAGAAGTATCGTTTCGTCTAGTAATTTGTATTATTAGCGATACAGCAATAACATCAATTCTTCACATTATATAAATATAAAGGAGACTACTTCACATTTTATATATATAAAGAAGACTGCTTCACATTTTATATATATAAAGAAGACTGCTTCACATTTTATATATATAAAGACTGCTTCACATTATATATATATACAATCATACCCCGCTTTACGTCATTAATTGGTTTAAAAAAAGGGAACTAACCCAGTTTTGGGCGTAAACCGGACCTAATGCCTTAAAATGCCTTCGGTGTAAATATTTTAATGTTTATACATTTTTTAAATGTTTTTAATGTGTTTTTCTTGTATTTAAGTGTTTTTTTATAGATTCTTTCATCCTTCATTGTTAATTTATTTATTTCACGTCCTTATGACGTAGGTAACGCAGCTGAGTGACGTAACGCCGGGCGTAATGACATTCGTTGAATTGGAGATTTATCTAGCAAAATGCTATACATGCGAATTTGATGTAGGCCGAAATAACGTATAGAGGAATATATATATATATATATATATATATATATATATATTAGACTAAAACAGTTACTGGAGTCGCGTGAGTAGTATTAAAATGGCCAATAGATATATTAAACAATTGTTGTTTATTTCACGTGCAAACAATACCAAATTAGTGACAATAAAATTTACGAAGCTACCACCGCACACACCACATCAATCAACAATATAACATCCACGATTTAAATCAACTGGGTACATGCTTCAGGCGGTGCGGGTATGCTTTAAGTAATTAATTACACAGTTAACCTTATAATCAATTACTAGTCGATGTCAAGCATTTCGATCATACTACTCACATTTCGCTTGAAGAAGAATGACCGCTGTCGGGGTTATCCCCCTCGATGACGTCACAAGGTGTTGCCCGTCTTATTGGGGGCAAACTTAAGTCGGTTTCCGTACCAGCGCTAAAACAGATGATGGGTTAAAGAGATAAAACTCTGGCTTAGGTGTAACTTGATGATGATAATGATGATGATGATGATAATAATAATACAAATAATACAAATAATAATAATAATAATAATAATAATAGTAATAATAATGAGCCTGATGTAAATCAACACTGCCACAGGTTTCACAGAATGTTTATAAATCGATGACTGAATAAAAGAATATACAAATGGACGAATGAATGATTCAGTGAGCCTCGATGCTGGTTTCACGTGACACATTTATGGCCAATGGAGTACTCCATAGAGAGATTACATTATAAGGTCGAAGGCTTTTATTTCTGAGATCAGTTGACTTCAGTTGAGTTGTTTGGCTTTGGCAGTGGTCACATCTGGGACAAATGACCGAAGGGGCGCGGCGTGATCTGGCTGTCTTCCCAGAGAAACATATCACACACGCGCGCACACACACACGCGCGCGCTCGCGCACACGCACACACAGTCTCGGGCGTATTGTAACCCGCCACCTAAATGCTTAATGTAGCGCAGTGTTGTTCTAGCCATTGCGCAATCAGAACGACCTATATTTATGGAATGAAACATCTCACACGGACAGATAACACTATGGTCCGAGGATCCACCCAGAAGGTCTGCAGTACGTTATCAGCTGTACAATGGGCCCGTCATACATGAAGTAATCACGGCATATACAACAATCTATTTATGACTAATAGAGATTACACGGTAGTCAAAACGATACATGGTACTAGTCAGAGAATGGAGTAAATCAGAGGATTCTAATTATATAATGCTGATATGCAATATAAACTCACGATACTAACCACGTGATACTAATCAAATGATACTAAGTAATATAACGGTGGTGATTTGTTACGTGTTAATCCAATATTGCTTGACTAAAATATGCCAATAAAGAATACTAATTATGAGATATTAGTCATATGATACCCTATTGATTAGTGACTGCGTTTCAGCAACGCTTATTTGACTACTAGTCAATAAAAGCACAATGTAGCCATACAACGATTGATGCAGTTCGTGCCTTACTGAACCTTATACTACAATCGAACTGCAGATACGGCGTCTGTTATTTGTATAATGTGTTCTGTTAATACACGGATTATGTCACGTGATGTTCACGTCGGTCTATCAGCTATCAACGGCATCGAGGTGTCACTGGATGTGAGATATGTTATTATAAACGATGTTGGGATGTCACTCGGTGTGAGATATGTTATTATAAACGATGTCGGGGTGTCACTGATTGTGGGATATGTTATTATAAACGATGTCAGGGTGTCACTGAATGTGGGATATGCTATTATAAACGATGTCGGGGTGTCACTGGGTGTGAGATATGTTATTATAAACGATGTCGGGGTGTCACTGAATGTGGGATATGTTATTATAAACGATGTCGGGGTGTCACTGGGTGTGAGATATGTTATTATAAACGATGTCGGGGTGTCACTCGGTGTGAGATATGTTATTATAAACGATGTCGGGGTGTCACTTCATGTGAGATATGTTATTATAAACGATGTCGGGGTGTCACTGATTGTGGGATATGTTATTATAAACGATGTCGGGGTGTCACTAAATGTGGGATATGTTATTATAAACGATGTCGGGGTGTCACTGGGTGTGAGATATGTTATTATAAACGATGTAGCGGTGTCACTGGGTGTGAGATATGTTATTATAAACGATGTCGGGGTGTCACTTCGTGTGAGATATGCTATTATAAACGATGTCGGGGTGTCACTGATTGTGGGATATGTTATTATAAACGATGTCAGGGTGTCACTGAATGTGGGATATGTTATTATAAACGATTTCGGGGTGTCACTGAATGTGGGATATGTTATTATAAACGATGTAGGGGTGTCACTGGGTGTGAGATATGTTATTATAAACGATGTCGGGGTGTCACTGGGTGTGAGATGTTATTATAAACGATGTCGGGGTGTCACTTGGTGTGAGATATGTTATTATAAACGATGTCGGGGTGGCACTGGATATGATCTTATTATTAACGATGTCGTGCTGTCAGTGGATGTTAGATATATTATTATAAACGACGTCTGGATGTGATTGGATGTGAGATATGTTATTATAAACAATGTTGGGTGTCAACATATGTGAGATATGTTATTATAAGCGATGTCAGGGTGCCAGTGGATGTGAGATATGTTATTATAAACGATTAAAGGGAAGATAGGACCATGAAGGCCTCAGGCGGAAGTCACATGTATAAATAGCATTGAGAAGCATGCGAAGTAACATGGACAAGGGAAATAATATTAGTAATCACTGACAAACACACACATACTCACTTACGCACGAACACACGCATCCACACGCTTACACACACACACACCTATACTTACTCCCCCGTGTACGTGCACAAACTACACACACACACACGCACACAAAACTTCATTATAACGGTCAGTATTAGCAAATACAATAACTTTGATAGAAATCGTTAACCTGATTTACTGATCCTAATAAAAAGGTACACCGTTAATTAATTTAATGACTAATTAGAGGAAGAAAAGTAGTCGAGAGAAGTAAACAAATGAGAAATATGAGACGAGGTGAGAAAGATCATGGTAAGATGTTAACATGAGATAAAAAGTTAGTCAACAACAAGGTAAGAGCTGATCATTACACACACACACACACACACACACACACACACACACACACACACACATATATATATATATATACCCATATGCACAAATATACAGGGATTTCCCACTTAAAATACAATTGGTAGATAAGTGAGTGAGTGGGCGAATAAGTGTTTGGTTTAGCCTCAGCGTTGGTCTCATTTGACACTTCCATGAGGAATGAGATGATACGATGAAACATCGACCAAACACCAGTAACCCTGGGATTCGAACCCAGACATATAGGCATGCGATGCAGTACGCTAACTGATTTGCCGCGGAAGCGCAAAACATTGATAAAGAATCAGGCCATTTAGTATCCTCCGTGTATTACTGGCTCCTCGTCTATAATCCCCGTCTATAAATAAATTTATTATAAACCACAAAACCCACAAGATAAACATCTTATAGTTGAAGCCTGCCATATGTTACCAAAAATACTAGGGCAACCATTAAACAAAGCCTTCGATAAGGTGTTAAGTGTCACTTCATTGTGTCCGTTTTGTGTTTATCACATTCAGTGTTTATGAAAAATAATTTTTTTCTCTATAATATAGATATAGTGTCCTTTAGCTTACGGTATGACCTGATGGTGATGGATGTACCAACGCTAATTACCAATTGTCATAACTGTTGTCATAATTTCTATTATCACAATCATCGGCTGCACATCCATTATCATTATTACAATCAGCATCATCATGAGCATGTTCATTATACAACTTTTTATATCAATTATTATTATTATTATTATTATTATTATTATTATTATTATTAAAATAAATCTGCTTTACAAAGTGCACTTATACCTAGAGTGTAACACATTTCAACGAACAAACATACATCGTGCGTGTTATCTTACCAAATATTTTCTCTTGATTAAATAGTAACAAATGGGTTATAACAAAGGACAAAAGTGATAAATCGTCAACAAAATATTATTATATGCAAAAAGTAAAATGAACTAATTAGGTTTTAAGGTGAGAAACATTAGATAGACAGTGGAAAGAACTAACACCGCTGTGCACTCTACCACAACTATCCAAAGAGACAGACAGACATAGACCGACAGATAGACAGTCATACAGACATACATACAGACATAGACACAGAGACAGACAGACAGACAGACAGACAGACAGACAGACAGATAGACAGATAGAAAGTCATACAAAAAGACAGACAGATATACAAAGACACACACAGACGGATAGAGAGACAGACAAAGAGACAGAGACACAGATAGAGAGACAGACATAGAGACATACATAAGACCAGATAGACAAACAGACAGACAGACAGACAGGGAGAGAGACAGAGATACAGACAGATAGGCAGACAGACAGACAGAGAGCGAGGGGAGGTAAACACATAGACAGTCATAACCACACCACACACAGACACATACAAACAAACCTACCCGTTACTGTTTCGGAATTTGATTTGAGACTTTTGAATGGTAAGAAAGCCACCATCGACGTCATCCTCAAGCGCTATGTCCGTCCGGATCTTAGGATCCAGATATCCTGGATCATCACACTTACACGCCCTGATAAGGCTTCGGTTGGAGAGGTGAAGGTGACACTTCAAGCAGAAATACAGCGCTCTGGAAGTGACAAGGTGGGTAGGTATATGGGCGGTATAGGTGGGAGGCTGGGTGGTTGGGTGGGTGTTGGGGGGGACGGAAGACGGGGACGATCGCGAACTAGGCTGTCATGGTGGGTGAAACGGATCAATCACCAGGATTCAATCAGCATGGATCTACTAGATCTTCCTACCTAACGGCCGAATACCGAGTTGGGATTGACTACCACCCACACAGATCGTGCAACTGGTCCGAGTGCGCGTTCACGTGCATTAACAGGTGCACACCGACCCGCATGCATTGGTGCCCGTGTGTGTGTGTGCGTGTGTGTGTGTGCACGCAGCAATGCACAGGTAATGGTACGCGTACATTGCTGCGTGCGTGTGCATTGGTCACTGGTTGCGCAGAATTTCCAAAGCACGATCTGTGATGGGTTTCGGGGCGAAGTGTTTAATGTGATATTACATCATCCACTCCCTGAGTCCAATTAAGACACACTCAGTGATTTACTTACTTTTTTTGTAGAAGATAATGTAAAGTGATTAGAATAGAAGTAATTTTTACATAGCCGACAGTCAATGTAAAAAAATGCCTCAGACTTGATCATGATAATTGTAATCCGAAATGTCTCAAATAAAAGTGTTATTGTTGGTAGACTTGTGGAGCCGAGACTCTATCATTAGACAACGATTTAGCATAGGTTTTGTTTTCTCTGAGGAATTCATCTGATTTTGGTCGCTTGTGGGGTTCCGTTTTATACAGTGACTGTCGGTATTAAACAAATATCGTCTGCCACCGTTTGTGTGTGTGTGTGTGTGTGTGTGTACATGTATGTGTGCGTGTGTGTGTGTGTACTCTGTAAGTGCGAAGCATACATGTGTTCATTTAGTCGTTTTGTTTAAGTGTGTGTGTATGTGTGTACCTTTGTGTGTACGTCTTTGCATATGTGTACGTGTGTGTGTGTGTGCGTGTATGTATGTGTGTGTATATATGTGTACGTGTATATATATATATATATATATATATATATATATGTGTGTGTGTGTTTTAGCTGTGTAAGTGCGAAACATGCATGCGTTCATCTAGTCTTTTGTTTAAGTGTGTGTGTGTGTGTGTGTGTTATACATACCTGTGTGTGTACGTGTGTGTGTGTGTGTGTGTGTGTGTGTGTGTGTATATACTCTGTAAGTGCAAAGCATGCATGTGTTCATTTAGTCGTTTTGTTTAAGTGTGTGTGTATGTGTGTACCTGTGTGCGTACGTCTGTGCATATGTGTACGTGTGTGTGTGTGTGTATGTGTGTTTTAGCTGTGTAAGTGCGAAACATGCATGCATTCATCCAGTCTTGTTTAAGCGTGTGTGTGTGTGTGTGTGTACATATACATGTGTGTGTACGTGTGTTTGTGTGTACGTATGTATGCGTGTGTGTGTGCGTGTATGTATATGTGTACATAAGTGTACGTGTGTGTGTGTGTGTACGCGTGTGTGTGTACGCGCGTGTGCATGTGTGTACACGGAATAGGTGGAATAGAAATTATTCATAATAATATATAAACAGACATGCTTCAGTTAGAACGTAAACGCAAACAAACCAGATTGAGTGTTCTGAACGTATCAGACAACTAATAATACCAGATACCATCGATACCGCTTTCCACTAATACCACATACCGTTTGGCTTCGTCTTCTGACTGACAGACGAAAAAGCCTTTGACGTATTTCTCTATGATGACGTCACTGCCTGGATTCAGCAACACCGTTGTCTGTTGGTTGTGAGGAATGGCGACAGCGAGCAGCAAGATATTCAACTTCGTGTAGCATATTCTGTGAATAATTGCACAAATATCTGATTATCGCTTCGTATGAAGATAACCGGAAACCGGAAAAGGTTATCGGTTATTAATAAACAAACGCAATAGCTGGCTAATAACAGATTTGTTTGATTTAAATCATTTTATTTGAATCACTGCAACAGCAAAAAAAAAACGATTAAAAATCATGCATTTCCATTTTAATTTTTTAATATATTTCAGTTGATTTTAATGTTTATTGCATCTATTTTTATTGCTTATTTTGTAAACATGTGATTTATCAATTAACTTTCAGCACTAAAAATGAAGTGTTACTTAAAATCAATTGTCACTTATGCTATAGATAAGTATTTTTACGGTATATTTTTAATTGAATTGCAATTATATTTTAGCACCATGTCACAGCCAAACTAATCAGTTTCCAGACAGTAACCCTAGATCTATGGTTGGGATGATCTTGGGAGATTAACACAATAGAAGGTGTCAACGAAGCCATCCTGCTTCAATGTGGGAAATTGGGTGAATTTGGGGATGGCCTGATGCGTGAAGTGACATCTTTTCTACGCATTTAGGGGATCAGTAAGTTAACGTTATTAGCCTAATAGTAGAATAGACACTAAGCAAGCTCGCATGACGAGGCATATCGAAGAAGATGATCCTACACCTGACTATCTTGAAATAAAAATATTGAATCGTAAACAAAACACGGACGCAGCTCGACAAATAAACGGCCATGCTTCGTGTTGAGCTCAACCGACGCCTCCGTGGTTTAATTAGTAGCGGATTCGACCACAGATCACTACCACTTGAGTTCGAATCTCGGCGTGGGCATGTCTGAAGGGTGTTTCATCTTCGACGTCGCTTTATTACCTTTGGAGGTCGCTCGGCCCATTTAGCCTACCATATGCACAAAAGTGGCCGCAAAACATCGATCACCAATCATCATCTGTTCAGCTCAACCATCAACAGTTTGATTACAGGTAGTCGTCACCTTACCACCGACGCAACTTAAGATTGTTCGACTTTACGACCAACGTAACGACTTAAAGATGAGTATAATATCATTACACAGTAAAATATACGTAAGGTAATTATAACATAGGCCGACTTACGACCAGATTAATTTACGACCGGTCAAGGTCGTAACCAATCAAGGTCGTAAGTCGACAACTACTTGTACGATCTAGTCTTCTAGACGAATCCGTATTAGAGGATTGATGATGATGATGATGATGATTGATGTTTTACGGCCACATTTGTGCACAAGGTAGGCTAAATGGGCCGAACAACCTCCAAAGGTAATGAAGCGAAGTCAAAGATGAAACACCCTTCAGGTATGCCCAACGCCGATATTATTATAGCATTGAAGTCCATTACTTGTCGGTTACTTGTCTAACTAAGTAGTAACTTTCGCCCGTAAAGATCTTGGTCTTCAATGTATTTTCAACACCAATTCTAAATCCGAGCTTACAGTTCTTTATAGACCAATGAGCATTGGTTTCGTTGGTACAGAAACAGTTTATTTGTACCAAAATAATAATGGCTCCTATATTTGGACATGTGGGAAAGGCTACCATGTGCGATAATAGCATATTGGTGATGCCGTAGTGTTCGCTCTAAGGACTTGCACCAGTGTCATCTCGCCGATTTGATCGGATTTAATCGCGTCACATCATCAACTTTTGTAGTACATGTATAGGATTTGACCTCCGACCCGGGATCATATTATGTTTTTGGTATATCCGGGGGGGGGGGGTAAAAATATTACTATTGTCTCCACAAAGGTGGTCGGTGATTCGCTTTTATATAAAATATTCAACCACATCTGACATGTATATGTAAACCAGAAGCAGGCCATTATGGAGGTTAAGTTACTACAGGTTGGTCGGTGAAAAGCTACAGAAGTTGGCTGGGACTATTTTAATTCGTTCTCTTTACCTTCGTTTACTACAAATAATCCACATTGCAGTGAATAAATTATGGATTGCTATAAACAAATTAGTTTAATAATTAAAGTAGAGCTTCAGAGAGATTTTCATTGTAGAGAATGTTTGTTAACATTTGAGTGTATAGTATATATATAATATATATATATATATATATATATATATATATATATATAGAGAGAGAGAGAGAGAGAGAGAGAGAGAGAGAAACAGAGACAGAGAGGGGGTTCCTAAGAGAGAGAGAGAGCGCGAGAGACAGAGGGGGGGGGGCGAGAGAGACAGACAAATATATTTATAGAGAGAGAGAGAGAGAGGAGAGAGAGAGGAGTGCGTTCAATTTGTTCATATCATGTAAATAATGAACCAGTGCCATTTCACGGACTGATCATGTATAAGGGCGACCAAATCCAGATTGACTGAGTATTGTGGTAATTTTGGTGTCACCATATGAAGATAATTGGCATAATTACGGAATCCACCCCCCTCTGTGCTGGTACCTTGCCGATGGACTCTAGAAGCTATACCAGCGGGGGTTTAACCCCTGGCAGGTTTAACCAAGTCAGGCAGGTCTCAGAAGAGGGATCAGGCAAAAACCAGCACCTGGTCCTCCAGGTTGGGGGTTGGTCGTGGGGCTAATAACCCCATCCCGTAAAAACGAACCCGTGAGGGAAAGGACAACAACAATTAGATTGTTGTTATAGCCTTATGTCCCACTGGGCACGAAGAGGACCAGAAAGTAATTACGGAATCCATGTCCGAGAGTGAATCAACCAGGAAATACAGAAAAACAAATCGTTCTGTCAAAAAATATATACGTCAATCTAATTAAGTAAAACATACCACATCTAGCACACACTTCCGAGAGGCGTCTGTCTGTGAGGAAACAACATCCGCGAACACGGCATAAGTCGGATTCAAACCCACAACCTCGAATGCAGTTCAGCGTTTTAGCCACTGTGCCATTCGAACGCCTGCCGTAATGACGCAAAAATTTCCAATTGACTTTTTTTTGAAGTCTCGGTAATCAATTATTACCTCGTTTCTCTATAATAACATAATTAGTCAATGTGGTACTCGGCCGCAGGAAATTTCCACTTTTTTTCCATAAAAGAAAACAAAAATCCTGGAATGCAAATAAAAATTGTCCGAATTTTTGCTAAGATCGAGTACCAACTTCATCAAAGCAATATAATCATTATGGTAATTACTAAAAGAAATTATTTCTCTAAGGATTTGTTGTGTTTTTTTAATGTATTTTTGGTTAATGTTATCGACTTCCAACTGATAATATAATATTTATCTATGATGAGATGAACCGTTATTACTGTTACCCAAATTGCGTCTTTCATCCTTTAATATAAATTGATAGCTTTATGAGGATGGGTAGCCATAAAAACCTATTTCTTAACGGGGTTTCTGGTCAACCCTTAACTTTGAAGTAACAACTAGGTGTATATTGTATGTTTGGCTCCCGTTTGACGTCAAAGAATAGAATTACATGAATTCATTATTATACAAATTCGTTTATAGTTTTCGGTTACCATGACGACGGTTCCTGTGTTGTAATAATATTTATATCTCAATGTTAGCGTCTTATTTCGAGGAAAGTTGAGATATAAACTGATTTGTATGGACTGAAATGCTGAAGCACACACGCACGCACACAGACAGACAGGTAAGCAGACAGGTAAGCAGATAGGTAGGCAGGTAGGCAGGCTAACAGGCAGGTAGGTAGGTTGGTAGGCAAGTAGGTAGGCAAGCACCCAGGCAGGCAGGCAGACACTTATACACATAAACATATATACTTAGACAGAATGACTGAAAGATAACGAAACAGGGACCATTGTGAGACAAACACATCATCACATCATCATCATCATCATCACCATCATCATCATCAACAACAACAACAACAACAACAATAACAAAGCCGACTGATATGCAAAGAGCCAAACACTTACTGAGCAGCTTGAGGGAACGTCTTGCCATAAAACGCCGGAGAGAAGTAGACGGTATAAACCTCCATACCAGCGCCCTCTAGGTACATATCCTGCCAATGGTCGCATTTTGCCGACTGAAACGTGACATAAAAAAAACCTTATAAAATATGTCCCATCTGTCAGAGGTCAAAACGTATGAACTCGGCGAGTGTTGGATGCTGGTATAATAATTATTTTAAACACATCGAACGTATATGTTCTATAATAAAATAAATCTAGCCATTTTTAATTTCGTTGATGTAAAAGCCAGGATATTTACTGTTAAATATAATATAGATGCCAGGCTGCTTGTCAATTGCAGTAATTACCGTTAATTATTTGTATAAACAGGTAATTGCTTAATCACAATACTGAAACATATGCAAATTATATATCACAGTCTAAATGAAGCAGAAATAATATCAGTAACTCTTTTTTGCGTCAGTATTTTAGGCTCATTGATATAAACAGTTTACATAATAATATATTAATTAATTCGCTGATTAATATTAAGACTACGGACCAAATAGATACATTATAAACAAAAAATATTTCTACAGTTAACATATGAAAGGATCAAATACTTTTTAGCTTTACAACTCGTACATAATTATTTGCTAATATTATATGTAATACATTTAATAATAATAATAAAAATAATAACACGTGGGATTTATAAACGGCCCGCTACAGCTGCTCTAGGGCTCTTTACGGTTTAATTATTATTGACTCAGAGCTGAATCACTCCAGCGCACACCTCAACTCCCAAGGCAGCATACAACGCATGCTGCCAATATAGGCGCACAGCGAGACACACAGGGATCACATCCTGTCAGGTTCTCAATTCTGACTGGCATTTTATACTGATAGAGTATTGCCGGATGAGGGTGGGGGGGGGGGGTAAACCATAATGGACTGGGGAGAAATTGTTATAAATTTATAACAGAATATTGTTGGAGGGGGCGTGACGTAAACTGTAATAGACCAGAAGAGAGAGAGTAAATTATAATGGCAGATCGGATCGTGAGGTAATAAACTCAGCGGATTTCCGATCGTCGAGTTACTAAGTTTTAATTACTAAAGACCGAATTGATTGTGGGATAGAACGAGCTGAATAAACAAGTGAAGCGTAATCCGTACAGCTACTGCGCCACAGGTCAATCCCGTAGATCCTGAAGTATTACACACCCACTTAACAAAACGCGGAGGGGGGGGGGTTACGTTATCCCAATGTGCTCCAATAAGAATAGCTATTATGTGTCAACAGTATATCAACACAACGTTGTCGAGACTATAACTGAGCCATAAATGTTTTACTCGATGTCAAGTTTTAGTACCAACCACTTAAGGTAAGATGGGTCTCTGATCGGTAAATTGACCAAGTACGACGTACCTCCATTTTATGGCCTACTTAGGCAAACATAAACATGTACAAAGATTACAGATACGGTATTTACAATTTACCAAGTTAACCTTTCATTTGTCGAAATAATTCGGTGAACATCTCACTTCACAGGAGAGGATACACAAAAACCGATAATTCGTCGTCATTGGAGTTTTTCTCTTGTTTAAGGCTTATATCAGAAAGGGCTACAGGTGTCGACAGCTTTTGAACCGGATATCAGATCTGTAAGTAGGACAAAGGACGAGACGCATCGTATTTCGACGTCATGGACAGAGATCGTCATCCAATGAGATGATAACGTACGACATACAGCGGGATCGTGGTAGAGATGTCACCTGTCAGATGTCAGTGATGTCACTGGGTGAAATGCCAAACGAAAGAATGCTTTGATGAACGAATGGCAACCTCCCAGATGATGATGATTGGTGTTTTACGGCTACTTTTGTGCACATTGTAGGCTAAACGGGCCGAGCGACCTCCAAAGGTAATGAAGCGAAGTCAAAGACGAAACACCCTTCCGATATGCCAACGCCGAGATTCGAACACGGGTGGTAGTGATCCGTGGCCCAACACGCCCTACCACTAGAACCTGGGAGCAACCTCCCAGAAAGGGGGTCATCAAACTGAGAATATTTTTATTGGGGGAGGAGGGGGCTCTTTGGTCTACATATTTCGTGAACTATTATCATGATGATGGCCATAACCATTGGATGAGTAACTATAATATCTGAATAAAAAATAATAATAATAATAATAATAATAATAATAATAATAATAATGGTAAAACCATCACACATACATTAAAGAATATCACGACAGTAGCAGTAGCAAAAATATTAACAATAAAATAATAATAATAATAATAATAATAATAACAAATAGAACGAGAAAAAAAACTAATGGAAAAAAAAAAAACGGACAAAAATTAAAAAAAAAAAACCGGTTGTAGCCCCACTAAATTAAAAAGAAACAATAACAATAACAATAACAATAACAATAACAATAACCAGAAAAAACAAAACAATTATTAAAATTATCAAATTAAATCCTAATCTGGAATAATTAATTACAGTAAAAGTTGGTTATAACGAAATTCAGGGGGTGGATGGAATTCATATCGTTACAATGGTACTTCGAATTATCCCGGTATTCAAATCTAGGTGCCACGTATGTCTCGAATATTAGCTACCGACGCATGAGCGATAATTGGGGAAAATAACTGCATTTTATTACGCGTATGAAGAATGGAATACAACCGAGACAAATGTGTTCCCAGTTTCTGATTGGATGATTAAAAACAACAATTCATTTCATCTTTTATTTCCACATTCTACTTAATTATTTTACATTAGCTCGCAACTTTGTGTCAATGGATACTCGTTCACGTTTGTTAGGCATTGCGATATTTGATTACTGATAGAAAATGGTCTCAATTTGAACAGGTTGGCAAGCCAATCCAAAGTTCACCACCTACTCGAACAATAAAATTGCATATTGATTGTCAATTTCATATTGTTGTCACACTTACGATTGAAATGATCACAACGATGGTTGAGCTGACAATTGAAATTTCAGTATAATAACCAGCGTGATATATATGGATTTAATGGCGTTGGGACCGAAATATCACTTCAACTTAGGAAGGTTTTCGTCGTATAAATTTGTTCTATCCCAGTTTCTTTACTATGGAAGTGAATGGACATTTCGCCGGACCAGCTAAACACTTCGAATTACGCTACTATTTCGTTATACCCTTGTTATTTATAACCAACGTTTACTGTATAATATTCAGTCTCGGTGCCAATCTTATATGGAACAATTGGTCAACGAGATTATCCGAACAAGTATCCTAGAATATCCGATTGCGTTGGGATTCGAACCCCAAACCATCGGACTAAAGCTTTTTAAAGTTTGGATGAATCATCCCACAAAACAGCCAATGCTCGGATTCCATTCTGGAGACATAGCTTACAGTATTGTCACGGAATGCAGCACACGTGAGTATCCAAATAAGATTAAATGGTCACGTTTCCGTATTTATTGTATGCTTACACCAGCCCAGCCACACCACCCCCACGACCGACACCAGCTCCACTCCCGAATGCACGAAAGGATTACGATTCGGTCTCATCAAACCCTAACTCCGCCAAAAAAACGTGACTCAAGAAATACGCTGCGCCAGAAAAACCCCATCAGATAGCAATTAGTGGGCCGTAAGGTGGCCTCAAGCATCGACCCACCTTCTTGTAGGACCTCATCACGAACAGGTTGGCCATCAGAGTGGAGAAGCCCGGAGCCAGACATCCCTGAGCCATGAATCCGAGCTTCATCTCGGCAAGACATATTACCTGGTCCAGGGGTCGCCACGACGGTAGATTCAAGCAGAAGGCCTGCAACAAAAACACAGATTTATCTATAAGAATAACAACGCCTAGACACGGCATACTGTTTACGATATATAGCACACTTTTAGACCTTTATTACCTGAAACAACACAAATAGCTGATGAGTTAGATGATGATTGATGCTTTACGGCCACCTTTGTGCAGATGGTAGGCTAAATGGACCGAGCGACCTCCAAAGGTGATGAAGCGAAGTCGAAGATGAAACACCCTTCAGATATGCTCCACGCCGAGAATCGAACACGGGTGGTAGTGATCTGTGGTACAACACACTACCGCTAGACCACGGAGGCGCCCCACCTGATGAGTTAGAGGTTTATTCAGTTTCGCCACAGATCACACCTGGTGACAATGGCGGGGGGGGGGGGATAGGGAGACACCCTGAAGTAATATCGCACAGATACAGTCAGACAAGTATCGGATTCGAACACAGAACCTGGCGGTTTGATGATCTAACCACTGAGAGTCCACTGACAACTAAAGTAAATTGTAAGCTAGCTACGGTAACCTGTCTCCGGAGACCACCTGTTGGGATGCTACTCATCACTGATATTTATCTTTAACAACAGTCCGAGATAATCCCTGAGATGCTCAATCTGCTCAAATATATTTCACACACACACACACACATATACATATATATATATATATATATATATATATGTATATCAGACAATATAACACAGCACATGAGTATATGTTGACTAATGGACAGAGGATGAATACAGCATATAATGAAGTGAGTGATAACTCCGTTTGGCTTCGCAACCGTTATTATCCGAGAAATATCACCTTTGAGAAATGAGTCAATCCAGATGAAGCTTTTATTGATGGGTGAAACATCCGAAGACACAGGCAACACTATGATTAGACTCTAACATAGTGCATAGTAATATATTTCCTTTGCAAAAACATATATAACAATGTGTTCATCGGACAGGTTACGTTACCTAAAACACAATATCATTGGGGCCTTTACCGTAATTGATTCCTTTCCAAATTTGAAGAACAAAGACGACATTAGTACGTTCACACTTATTTATGTCATACAAGTCTGGTTGTTGCAGATGATTGAATAGCCCCGGACACCGCCGAAACATGTATCTTTTATATATACCAACGATTTCTGGATATGATATCGTTTGGTTTTGTTGTTCGGGGAGGATCCCCAGGCTGTCGCTTAATCAGCACAGCCTCTATGTTGGAGTGGTTGAGAACCTCCTCCCCCACCACTCACAGGGGAGCAGTACGGAAAGATGGAGCCGAAATACCCTGAGGGTGGTCACTGCCAGAGTGTTTTACGTCCTCAGGGGTTTTAACGTCCCCCTTTATTTTAAATAATTCAGTGGAGACGGCAGCGCCATTTAACGTGGTCAGCCACCCACGATGTAGTGAGCCGAGAAATTAATCCCTGGAAAAGTTTCGACCTCTTGCGGGGTTCGAACCTGCGACCGTTGGCACCAAGTGCCGGGTGCTTAACCGCTAGGCCACCGGAGCTCACAATGATATCGTATCTATTTTCCACCTTTTATCTAGCAACCACCTTTTATCTAGCCCACAGAGTGCTCCGTTCATCCGTTTTCACTTGTTGTCTGTTCCCAGGGTTAAATCTCATGCTGGGATTCGTGTTTTTCAGTTGCTGTCCCAACTATTTAGAATTCAATCCCTCAACGTATTAAGTCATCAAATAGCATAGTTTCTTTCCGTCACCATGTGAAAATTCACATTTTCAGACTCGCTTATCCCTCCCAGGTTTTCTCCCGCTCATTTGCTGATGAAAATTTGCATCGTACCTTGTCTATGGGATTGGCCAACCCCCGTTACGAGGTGCGCCGCTGAGTTGGTTTATTTTCTAGGATATTAGCGGTAAAGAAATTTGTTATTATTATTATTATTATTTCTACTACTACTACTACTACTACTACCAATGGGTTTTTTATATGAAGAAGACTGAGTATTGTGTCAATTTATTTTTGATTTATGGGCAGTGCAAACAGAAACGGGTTAAACTTGTACCGATGCTGTACTTGAGTATACTAGTACAAAGGTGTTGCCGTGTACTTTGTGTCAGATTGGGTTGATAATCCTGAAATTATGGTACTTCAGTCGACCAAATATTTCGACAACTATATCTCTTCTAATACATCATTATTATATCGGAATATTCCGACATTCCGTCGTTCCGACAGTCCGTTCAGTGGGTTCAGTAAAAAAAGGAGCAGCTTTAGATGGTGAAGCATCACTACCGGCCGACTCTTCCGACATTTATGCAATCCCAGATAAATATCCTCACGACCCATAAACGTCATGTTTAATTAATAAACGATTATTTACGGTTGAGCACTCGAGAACACACACATACACACACGCATGCCCCCCCCCCCCCCACACACACACGCACGCGTACACACACACTCGGAGATCCCCTTTTGCCTTAGCAAGCCTCGTACATATACATCACTAGCAACTACTGTTCCGGATCAATGGGAAGAGTGTTCCAGACCCGTTTATGGACTACAGTTGTCATGTTACCTGATGCGTCAGTGTCACTGTCCGATATACCGACTTGAGACAATGACGCTGACAGACAAAGATTTATGTACCTGACGTCAGGATATTTTGGGCTAAACAACGACATTTAACAACTTTGTCTGGATATTGGATTATGAGAACCATGGGATGTTAGAACCTAGATAGGATCTCAAAGTTATATTACTCATATATTATAATTATTTTAATATGTAGGCACCCACACTTACTACAATATGTTTACTTAACAATAGAGGATATAATACTAAATACTGTATGGGTATTGATAGAAGTTAATATATATATATATATATATATATATATATATATATATATAACCCGGGATATTATAATTATTATTAATGTATTCGGGTTATTATTTGAGATCGGGTACCTTATCTTATTCAAACCCACTCATGGATCAATAAAAGGTTACGTCCTTAAAGGCTGTCCTGATTAATGCTAATTTATATCAATTTGTTGTTTACCTTCAGTTGGTTGGTAAATAAACATGTAACTAATAATGGAGGTTTTGTATTTGTATTCTGAGCCCACCCCTCCTCTACACGCAGACACAAAGACACATAGACACACACATACACATATGTTAACCTGTTAGTTTAGGCGTTTGTTTTCATATTATACAAGTGTTAACGTATTAATGTTTATGTATACAAATACAAAGGTATTCCCCATACGTCTATTTCCATGCTAGATCCCTTCTATAACCAATAAATCTAATCGATATTTACATATAAAGTTATTATTACCTATCGTTAACGATGTCCGTATTACATTAAGGTCATTATTACCTTGTTGCTGTACCTCATTAGTTGGACTATAACTCGGATATCTTCGTAGTAATTCTTTACGGCTATGACGCGCATCACATTGGCCGCATCCTGGGCGTCGGGATCTCTGCTTCTCGGATTGGCCAGCACCAGACAGGCATCGGCTTCGAATAGCTGTCAATCAATCAATCAATCAATCAATCAATCAATCAATCAATCAATCAAACAAATAAAATTTGTTACCATACAGGTATATCGTCAATCAACCAATCAGTCACAGGTTGTTACCATACAGGTGTATCAACAGACGGGTACGTCATTACACGCCATCAACCATCGTTTATACGGGGACTAATATTTACATCAGTTCGTTGCGCTTTAAGGTCATACACGTCAGACGGAACTATAACAGCCGGACGACGCCTATTGGAGATCTATTAGTCTTCTAGATCATTAAGTCCATAAAGGTCAACCCTTTACTCTCATCATCCGTGGTCAAGGAATGTGAGCCTTTAAGGTAAATGGATTTTTGGCTTGAAGACGGTCGGGGGTGAGGCGGAGGGAGGGGGGCGTCGCTAGCGCACGAGTTCACGTTGGCTGACGGTCAGTCGAGATGAGTACCTAACTAGGTTTTTATTTATGGAGATGGGTACACCTGAGAGTCTTGTAGCTGATATTAGCCGTCGATGTGGCTGGGAAGTCGAATTACGATAATATGAAAGATTCTCAGAAGTTGGGTGCAGACGTCAGACTAATGACAGTCGACTCGGGTAGGGCTGTGTGCACGCATTGTGTGGCGTGTGGGTGTGTGCGTGTGTGTTTTCGAGTGTGTCCGTGTGTGCGTGCGTGCGTGTATGTGTGTGTGTGTGTGTGTGTGTGTGTGCAGGGAGTGAGAGAAAGTGTACACATGGTAGGCTATATGGGCCGAGCGACCTCCAAAGGTATTGAAGCGAAGTCAAGATGATACACCCTTCAGATATGCCCACGCCGAGATTCGAACACGGGTGGTAGTGATCTGTGGTCGAATGCGTTACCAACAAGACCACGGAAGCGAAACACGAACTGGGAATAGTACAACTAGACGATTAACCAGGGGACTAGACGGAAAAGGGCTAATTCTCATGCCGAGATGAATGAGTGAGGGACCATTGAACTGCCTTTATGGCCTGGTAGATTAGAGCGAGACATGGCTTGCAGGAGGTCGGAGGTTCGAATCCCGGCCGTGGCCCAACAGTAGGAGTTGTTCATCCAAAAAGTCAACTGGTAATGTTTTCTCCACCGAATATGCCATATATCGTAAATTCTAAATTTGTTTGTAATTAGTCCTCGTTGTGAAGTTGTAAATTACAGACTATAATCGTCTCCCGCATTTGAGGTAGCCAGCCACGTCATATGACTCCCATTTCGGCTATTATTATTATTATTATTATTATTATTACTATTATTATTATTAAGGCCTATATAACCTATACAACCATATACATCAATCAATTTATGCATCGATACATCAATTATTCGATACATGATTAGTATGTATAGATGAATAACTAGGCAGTTGCCATCAAAGCAGTATGTTTCATTCTTGGTATTAGTCTGTCTGTCTGTCTGTCTGTCTGTCTGTCTGTCTGTCTGTCTGTCTGTCTGTCTGTCTATGCCAGTGTCACTAGGCCATGTTTCTTCGTGTGCCACCTATGCATTTGTGTGTGAAGAACCCATAATTCTATCATTTTCTCGGGCCCTATACGACCAGAACAAAGTGTCTTGATGAGCCAGAGACATGACAATACCTTGACCCTCTGTAGATCTCTGGTATTCATCACCGATCCTTTGAAGAAGACAACGTGGGTAAAGTGTCTCTTGAACAGTGCCTCCAGCTCTAAGTCGGGGTGTTTGCTGAAATAGAACAAATCTACATCAGACAGGCAGGCAGGTCAACACACACACACACACACACACACACACACACACACACACACACACACACACACACACACACACACACACACACATGTAGATACAGATAAACAGATAGGGAAATACATTTAAACAAATAAAGATGTGTGCGTGCGTGCGTGCGTGCGTGCGTGTGTGCGTGCGTGTGCGCTAGCAAGGCTTAACGTTACATCTGCAAAAAGTCATGTGCTATCGCCAACCTGCCCCCAATAGCAGCCTCTTGGGATAAACAAGAGGATACAGTGACCCATTCTAAATCCTGACCCCTCAGGGTTATATAGTACACAATTACCTCAACAAAGTTTCACCCGTGCCTACTTTAGCTAGGTGTCCAACACTCATTCTTTGCGTTCAGCTATCCCCGGATTTGATTTAGCCAATCTGGATCAACTTCCACCGACATTAATCATAGAACAACATTGTGAGGCCATAGCAAGTGAGAGATGGAGGAGTTTAGTAAGAAACAACCTCGATTATTTGTTATCGTCTGAAGCATAAGGCGGCTAAGTGAATTTCCCCGGCACAATGCTGATGACAAGGTAAATGGGGTTTTTAAACTGGTGGATGAAACATCCAACATACGCGGGTAACATACTGCGATTAGTTCCCGGGATCCGAAGGTGTACAGTAGAATCCACTACCGACAATGGTAGAGGAATATCACTCTAACAATACTGGGACTGTTATCTTTGTTGTACCAAGTTGACCTTTATTTGTTTGAATGTGGGGCTCACCCATACCAATTACAATTAAGAGCCCGTCTCCTCCAGTTGACAATAATGACGATGATGTGATGATGATTGATGTTTTACGGCCCCTTTTGTGCACATGGCAGGCTAAATGGGCCGAGCGACATCCAATCGTAATGAAGCGCAGTCAAGGATGAAACACCCTTCAGATATAACTACGCCGAGATTCGAACTCGGGTGTTAATGATCTGTGATCCAATGCGATACCAGTTAGACCACAGAGGCGCCCCTCCCCCGGGTGACAGGTAAGGAAAGGTAGACTATTGCGAAGAAACTAAAACACTTAGCTAAAGGTAGCAACCAATCAAGACGTTCTCGTTTATCACCAACAGGAGTACACCTCGAAGGTTAATGGCTTCGTGGAACTATTTACCTGAACATTACACGTATAACACAGACCACTGACTGGATGTTATTGCGGTGTTAAAATAGGTACACTGACTGACTCACTCTGTCTCGTTTGTTTATATATATATATATATATATATATATATATATATATATATATATATATATATGATACTACGGTGACATAAAGCCGTATTGGTGCCTTGTTTAGAATTAGTTCCATCGCTGCGTTCTCTGGCTTTTGGCAAAAGACGACTATGGTGGGGAGTGGGGGGGGGGGGGTAGATTCTAGATGACTTTTTGTTACAATATGCCATTAAAACTCTCTCTCTCACACACACACATACACAAGCACACGCGCGCACACACATTATATCTGCGTGATAACGTGCTGTCGGGTTACAATTGAGGATCTTCTTATAGAAAAACATAATTTCTCCCGGATTTGTTTTATTTCGCCTAAGATTGAGGCCAGGTGATTAGCTCTTGAGGCGGTGTACCTATACGCTTTCCATCATGTAAATCGCGTCTACACATATTCACACGCGCATACGATGGTGAGAAGAAACACGCTGTCCTGTCGGATCCCAGTTAAGATCCGTTCAGGTGGTACTTACTTGTCAAGAAAAATACATTTGACATTTGAGTTGTCTCGATCTTCGTGGAGGAAGTCTCGTAGGAAATGCTGGACTGACTCGTATGTGATATGACCACAAAGAACGATATGTCTGTAAACGGGACATAAACACAGCGGTACATCATTGAAACGGGATAATATTATACTTATTGAAATTAACACGACAACATTATACTTACTGACATAAACAAGACAACGTTGTGTTTCTTATCATAAAGAGCACAACATTGGATTTGTTGACATAAACAACACAACATTGTGTTTGTTGATATAAATAGAATACTATTTAACTGAGTAATATTTAGATTACAATGTAATGGCATTTATAAATACAGGATAATATGGTGATTGGTAACTTACACTATCGTATGATAATAGGATAGTTATTATCATATATGGGGAAATTATTTAATAATAATATAAATATAAATTAATAAAGCACCATTAATACTAATAATCTTCAATGGCATACTACAGTGAATTAAGGCAATAATATACAGTAAACATATAAATATTAAAACAATTAAGAAACGAAATATAGACACCAATAAGTACATCATAATTTGTTTATCTAATTATTATTATTTATTGTTGACAAATTGAAACATTTAATGTTAGAGTGCTATATAAAAGTTAATAATAAGTGCTATCTCTGGATTATCTTGTCTATCTAACATACACTGACGACATAACATTAACATGGTAACGGGGCGATCATACAATATGATGCTCATTTGGGCATATGTAAATATAATACAATTAAATATACAGAATAAAGGAGTAATTACGGTACGGAGTGGTAATTATTTGACACACATGATAATTTGCTGATTATTTAACATAAAAGACAATGTGTCTGACCGACCGCCCGCCCAACGGACGGACGGACGGACGGACGGACGGACTGACTGAATGACTGACTGACTGAATGAATGACTGACTGAATGAGTGTGTTAGTGAACAGTCTGTTGAGCTTGTACGCTTGTCACACCTTATATATATGATTGAGGTGCGACAACCTGGGCAAAGATCTCACAAACACAGGTAACTTAAGCCAGTCCTAACTCTAATCTTAAGGTATGCAGCGCAGTAATTTAGTCACTACTTTATCGAAGCGCCCATTACTGGACAATAGGACGATTGATTATTATATATGACAATGTGGGGATTATTAAACACATAGGAAACATGATAGTTAATTACCAATTTACAACGGTATTGATATAAAAGAATATATTAGGTTTAATAACATATACTCGACACAATGCCGTTTATTTATGGAGATGGCACGGCTTTGTGTTTATTCACTGGTAAAGGTCGTTGTTTTACGCCCACTTCTGTGCACACGGTACGCTGAATGAGCCGATCGACCTCGAAAGGTAACGAGGCGAAGTGTAAGATGAAACACCCTCCGCGGTACGAGTTATGCCAAGGAGGCGCCCTTTATTCACCAATAATATTTGTCCCTTAGAATGGTTCAACATGATGTTTACTAAGCAAATCGGGTCTACCTGTCGCTCGCTTAAAGAACATGTAGCCTCTAGGCGAGTCGAATTGATCAACCACGCCGCTGGTCATAGATCGAACATACGGCCGAGAGACGCCTACCCGGGGAAACAAATCCCACAAAAGACAGCTGTAAGCCGGATTCGAACCCCGAACTGGACGCTTCGAGCGCAGCGCCTTCTACCCACTACGCCACGGCGGCCTCGTTGTCGCTACTTACCTCACTCCTGATGGCTTCTCGTAGGTTCCGATGTATCTCTGTCGTCTGCCAAATATTTCCATCATTTCCGGAATAAAACTAGCGAACATCGCCTGAAATTGTCGACAATCGAGGTGTAATCTACATACAACGCGTTGACGAAGACGTCGTCGAAACAAACAAACAAACAAACAAACAAATACATAGCACTCACTCATTCACTCACTCACTGACTCACTCACTCACTCACTCACTCGTGTATATACGTGGACGTCAGAAAATGTACACAGATACCAACAAATAATCAATCAGCCAACGTGGTTATCAATATGCGAGTAGCATAACTTTTAAATTTGTTTATATCAGTTCTTCTTTTAGCACATTGATAAAAACGTAGCCACATCTAGACGAATACATAAACACGCACACGCACATACACGCACGCAAATAGTATTCTTCCAAACTTCCAAAAATACACAATAATTCTTCCCTATACGTTTTCTGATTACACAACGATAACAAACATATCGAACTCACCAAGGCACCTAAAATAAACACGACCATGAATATTCTACCAATCGTTGTTATACAGTATATGTCGCCATAACCGACTGTTGACATGGTAACGATACAGAAATACACAGCCTCCCAATAGGTCAAATCTTGTCCATTATTGAAATCGTTGAATGGATCGCCTGTGGTCTCTACCTGAAATAAATAAATAAATACGTAGGTGTGCATGTATATATATATATATATATATATATATATATATATATATGGGATGGATGTGTTTCAGTGTGTGTGGTGTAGACTTTGTGTGATGTACATGGGGTACTCTGTGAGGATACGTATACTATATATATATATATATATATATATATATATATATATATATATCTGTGGAATATATTGTATACAAATATGGATACCTAGCTTATATATATATATATATATATATATATATATGCGTATGATGAGCTAGTGCGTAAATACAGACGTATAAACGGGTTTACGACAAATCACATGACATTTTAACGGTAGCGCAAAATGGTATCGGTCGCTTTTGAAGAATTCAAGTTTAGAAGGATTGAACCGTATTATAGTGGTTATGCGTTATCTTCGACCTACCAAATGTCAACAGTTCTAAAACATCCGATGACATTCTATTAAGCGCACACTTCTTTTGGCCAGTTCAGGGCGTGACTACGCACTCAAAGAAAGCATTTCCATCAATACACGCTATTTACCACAAATCCCGGTTTTTCCAAAACATTACGTTATTACAGGAACCCAATTTGTTCGACTCACTGTTTAACGTTGAGAAAGTACATGTATGGAAAAGCTTTAACCCGATGTCACTCAACGCAATTCCACTGACATGTATACTGGTCGGTGCATGTGCTCTAAGCACGCACGCACCCACGCATGCATTCACACATACATACACACACACACATGGACACACAAATCTGAATTCATAAAGTAATCCAGCCATGTTTTAATATTTACCAGATGAATAAATCCTGCCCCAGTTAATGTGACCCCGATGAAGATGAACATTAGTTGAGCCAGTCTGATGCTGTTAGATGTCCGCAATACGCTAAGATACTGGAGAATATCGGGAAAGGACATCAGCCGTAGTGCCCTGAGGAACCGCAAGCCTGAAAGGATAAAATGTCAAGGTCATGTCGGACATTACCGGAAGGATGCCTATTGGCCAATCAGCGAACGCCTTCATTACGGCGCCAGCCAAAAGGCGAATGGGAAACGTCTGCTTGGAAAGAAAGGAATAAATAACGACATTGAGTCTAGAGATAGATTAACTTATAGAAAACTATCAAAATGAGGGGAATCTATAGACTTAGATGGTGTGTAAGGAAGGAAGGAAGAAGGAAGGAACTACATGACAGGCTAAAGGAGACAAGCAGGCAAAACAAATACTGATTCCATGAGTAACTGTAAATATATACAACAGATAACAGAAGTAGAAGATCAATAGGATCAGTGCTTTGTGCTAGTAGATAACATCTGCGCATGCGCACGCCCACACTAACCGTATGCGTCAGACGGAATAATATAATTTCTGGGCGTAGAAACATTAAAAGATGATGAAGATAATAATGATGATCATAATGATGATGATGATGATGATAATAATAATAATAACGATGATGATGATAATGGATATTGAACAGCGAAAAGCATATTAAATGCACAGAGCAAAATTTGATACAAGACAAGAGTTGTTCTGTCGAAAGAGAAATATTCGTCAGAGCATCCATTTTAATAAGCCTGTTATTTTACGCTGCCATCACATCACGTCTTTGTTGGCTTCTCCCGTTGATTAGGCGAAATAAGCTGTATATTAATAATAATAGAGAAAACTCTATGAAACCATCCTAACTGTTTTAGTACATCATCGCTCTGATGGCAGAAGAGAACAAGCGACGTCTGTAATAATTACGCCTGGTTTCTCACCGCATCGAAGCTTTGTTTCACGAATTACTAACAACACTCACCTAGCCATTGTCTGTCTATGGCTAAGCCGACGAATGATGGCGGTATGGTAAAATAATCAACAAATGATGCAATTTCAAGCCAAAACAGCAGTCTGTCATTTGCAGCAATTAACTGGAAATATACCAAAGCACAGCACTGACAATTCCAACCAACTTGAGAATATATATATATATATATATATATATATACATAATAGTAAATATCACGATTTACTCAAACAATGGTTATTATGCATTTATGCAGAGTGGTCGTATGTTTTTTCATCAGCTTATATTACGGATTTATAATTATTAATCTCACATAAATAAAAAGAATTGTTAATTGGAAATGATTTGCTTACCCGAATGAAGAAGATGAGCATGAAAAATATATTAAAGCCGAAGTCGACTTGTTGTGTAATGTTCTCTATCCATGGGATACAAGTTTCTGATGCATTCTCAGCGCTGTTGTAAATAAACCGTGTTATATATATATATATATATATATATATATATCCACGAATCTCATTGGCTTTTTTATCCATCTATCAATTATTTTAAACATAAACACACACAAATACACAAGCACGCGTACATACACACGCATATGCACACGCGTGTTTTATACTTACACCGTAGCATCTATCAGATATATAGTTAGGGATGCTATACTGAGCAAACATGACATAGACACCTGAGGAATAAAATTAAACAAATTAATACATCCAAACGTAAAAGGAACTGCACTAATCAAGTTGCCAACCTGTAATCAAGTTGCCCACCTGTAATCAAGTTGCCATGATGTAATCAAGTTGCCAACCTGTAAAATATCCTTCGGTTTAATGTAATTAACATCAGCTATATACTTGCACTGACACATTTTTTTAAATATCATCGTATGTTCAACAACGGTTATATAGAACAAACAGTGTTGTCTTTATCCCGAAAAATAAACACATTTTCCAGGAGAACAGGAAATAGCCGTAATCATGGTCCACTGAAGGCTGCCATCTTAGGTCAGGAAGTGGAACGTTCTTCAGCCAATCAGCATGAAGGGCTGAATGTTGCGTTGTAATTATTAACGCGTTTCTAGCCAATCATATTTTCACGAAGAGAGACCTGTTTCCATTGGAGGAGACCGATTCAGGAATTCTTTACGGCAATGCATCCTCGATATTAGCCTGGAGCACGTTATCGGTATCAACTAACGCGCCATCAATGGAATACACATTTTAAATGTTCTGCCCTAACATCCGGAGTACTAATAATAACACGACTGACAAAAGTCCCAAATATATAGCACCAACTTTCAAATCTAGGCCTAGCTATGCCTCGATGGCGTTTCATCTGGCACTATGCTTCGTTACCTTTAAAGACTCCCATGTGTATAAAAGGTGTCGTAAAAGTAGCACATTTTCCCTGAACATTTCCCTTTTACAAACCACAAACCACATATATCGCCCGGTGTTTTATACACAAGTATTTATTGAATAGGAACTATCGATTCTGACAGTGTCCAGTCGTATTTTTCTTCTTCTTCTTTGAGTAAGTATCACGGTGTAAACTAAGAATTAAGTACCTTAAACTTTCGTATGGAATTAATGGATTGAAGCCATACTTTATCAGTTCCGAATTTATCACCTTACAACCCAATGAGCAATATCTATAAATATCCATATATATATATATATATATATATATATATATATATATATATATATATATATTAAATATACTATATTTCACTTGTTTTTAATATTCCCGGTTATTCGTGGTTAGGAGGTCGTCGTAAATAAAAATCACCGCGAATATAAATAGAAATACGGAGATTCGCCATTTTAATGCCATTTTATGGCCGGGTACAGCCAGTCGTTCGACAGATGGCGCTGTCGTTCTCTGTACGTCATAAACAAGACCGGTTCCCAAGTGTCCGATGTCCAATCTCGTGAAAACGGGTCAATTCATCAGCATCTAACTACCAAGTGGTCGCTCCCATGGCAATATGGCGATTAACGGTATCACTGGGTCTAGGTGATCCATATATGTAGGTTCTTAGATTGATTTACTGTCCGCGAAACAGCGTAACAAATGAAATGATCTCGTCTTCCTCAGCCTTATGGCCTACTCCTTTGACAGTAGCCAAGCACAAACGACACATCTTTTTGTCATGTTATAATTGATCAAATACACGCTATCTGATGATGATATTATTATTATTACTGGCTTTATGTTGGTGAGATATCGTCAGATAACATTTACTAACTGTGAGTTGAAACATTTATGGATAACCAAATGTTTATCGCTATAATGGATATTTTCTGGCACGGTAATATCGCGAACATTAGCATCCCAGAATTGGCTTTGACCAAGTGTGTGTGGCGGGGGTGGGGGGGTGGAGTGTTGTTTTACATATGTATGCCCGCCTTTCGCTCCAGTTAAAAAATAATTGAATTACAGGGAATCAAAAGGAAGGCTAGGATGCATAGATCCTTTGTATAATAATCCATCGGGATTATCAGCCATGATAATGATTAAAGACGATCTCATAACTAGCAATAATTACAGGATCAACCTTTTGTTTAAAAATTAACCTTCGAATGATCAGGAATGATCGCGGTTACTACTTCCAATGGATTTATTAAATTATCCAAATAATGACGAAATGTTGATGTCAAACATGTTTAGACGTTATAAAAATATGCAAATTAAGATTAATTAATTAAAAAGGGGACGAAAGGAAAGTGGTAAGGTAACAGGATAGCACATACTCTAGATGCAAATCTCGGGACGATAATGGCTCGGATCCAGACATAGTATTGCATTTATGTTTTCCTGAGCCTCGGAGCTGGCCTCACTTCGGACATATCATGGAGGGGGTACTTCACATGGAAATAAAATGAAGTCTGTCGTTGACGAATGATCCATCCGACACAAACAAGAAACCCAATAAACAGATCCTACAACACCGCTATCTGGCGGCGTTATCACCTACACAGACATCAGATATAAGAACATAGATTATACACGAAAAAAGGGGGTCACAAAAAGGTCATCAGAATGTTTGTCTAAATTATGGACACTGACAGTTGTTTATCAGATATTTCATACTAGTAGTCCAAGGCGCCTCCGTAGTCTAATTGTTAGCGCGTTGGATCACATATCACTACCACCCGTGTTCGAATCTAGCGGGTGGGCATATCTGAAGGGTGTTTCATATTTGGATGTCGCTCGACCCATTTAGCCTACGACGTGCGCAAAAGTGGCCGTAAATCATCAGCCATCATCATCAATACAAAGTGTGATGGTTTTATTGAAATGGTTTACGAATGATAACGTAATTACGTCTCCGCCGTCAGCGTGTCACATCACTCAACCGTTCTACGCCCGATCGTTCACGGTAAGATTTCCAACAGATTTATGGTCCCGCCGATTCGGCAAGTACGTCGGGAGATCAGGTACCTGGAGCAGAAGATCCGCTCCACCCCGATCGCAAACAATCTCGACGCTGGTAGTTATTCTTTTAACCACGACCGCGGCTAGCAACATCAAAGACACCACTAGATGCATTACTCATCAATGACCTAGCTGGCTAGGTACCTAATCAAGTAGTCTCTATGCGAGCCATACACTTTGATGGCGGTGGGCTGTACCTAGTACCGGATTGTTAGCTCGTAGATTACGCCTCTGCGGAGGAGCGTTTCGATGTTTCGATGTACGTCTTGGTATAACTGTATCAAGATGTTTGTGAGATTGGCATAAGGATGTCAATCTCAGATAATGGGTGGGTGGGTTTGTGAGTGAGTGAGTGAGTGAGTGAGTGAGTGAGTGAGTGATCAAAGTGTTCTGTCTATTTTCTGCTCTGAGCATATCTTAGACACTCGGCCGGGGGAGGGAGGGAGGGGGTGGGGCCTCTTTACGGAAAGGAGATGATCAGATAAAACATTTCTCAGAAAACGAGTAACTTCAGTATTCAGTTACCTGCTCTCAACGTGTACGGTAGAGGGCCTGATAGACTCCATCCGGGGAACGACCCTCTATTGTTATGAGGAATTTCTACAGCTCGTCGTGATATGATGTCAAATTTACTCTAACACTTTGTTATATTTTACTGATTGTTGTCTTAGTTTAGTAGTAAATCTTAGTATTTAAATAGAGTATCAATGGGAAATATTATTATTATTATTACTGACTCGCACAGAGATTATAATAATAATAATAATATTATTATTATTATTATTATTATTATTATTAATAATAATGACTCGCACAGAGATTATTATTATTATTATTATTATTATTATTATTATTATTGACATTAATTATTACTCGTCTCCGGGCACTTACCAGGATCCTACCGCTGACGTTCTGTCCGGACATCAAGTTCTCGCAGATCCATTTCAGCTTCGTCAGGCAGCTGATCCGGATCTGGGCCGGATCCCGACCGGCGTGGATCTCCCGGGCGGACTTGCTCAGACTGGCCGCCATCTGGGCGTCGTATCTGCGCTGTCTCTGGGAGCATCCGAGGTATCGGAGAAGGCGGAGCAGCAGGATGACGATGAGTCCGGCGAAAAATGTGATCAGACTCGACGCCAGGAAGTACGACCAGTACCGCTCCTCGAGACATGGATAGATCGTCGTCGTCTGTTGGTCTGTCGTCGACGTCGTCGTCGACGCCGACATCGTCGTTGTCGTCGTCATGGTTGATGATATCTACATCTCCGGGAGGTTATCGCTGAAGGGTGGGGTCGGGGTTGGAGGGGGGGGGGAGAAAACAACAACAATGAGTAATTAGACAGGTCAGACGGGTGATTGAAATAAAGACACGGACGAAAAAATCAACTAATCAGTAAAGAAATCGATCGATCGATCGATCGATTTATTTATCTATCAATTAACCTTTCCGGCTGGTAAGCTATTAATAAATAAGTAGAAACGAATACCTGGATAGTAAATAAAACACAACTTATAATCTATTAGTTAGTGTAGATATGGCCGAGTGGGGACCGTGTTTGTGTGTGTGTGTGTGTGTGTTGGCGTATGTGTATGTGTGGGGGGGGGGCGTTTGTGCGTGTGTGTATGTGTGTGGACACTTACGGATATAAAAAAGGATTATCGTACGTTATCTATGGCTCACGTAGATGGTATATTGTACAGCGCACGCACGTCCAAACCAAGAAATTAATGTGTGACAAGTACACAAGAGGCATTCTCGGCATTTAGACCGTATGTCTCAGTGAGACCAAGTACACAAGAGGCATTTTCGACATTTAGTCCGCATGTCTCAGTGAGACCAAGTATAGAAGAGGCATTTTCGACATTTAGTCCGCATGTCTCGGTGAGCCCAATACACAAGAGGCATTCTCGGCATTTAGTCCGTATGTCTCAGTTTCCTGTATACCTGTTTACCAGCGTCTTAATTAAGAGATCAAATGGCCCGATATATTCTAATGTTAGATGAAATTCGATATTTTAACCTGTCTTATACTAGCTCAGTAACTGGGTTAACTAGGTGGACTAACAATGGCTAGACTAACAATGGCTAGGCTAACAGTAAGACAACTAACAATGACTCGGTTAATCCTACCTAGACTAAAGGCGATTCAGAAATATCAGTTCGAACTAAATAATCATCGTACCAAACATCGGTAACTCGAAGCCGTATTCTATCTATCTGTCCATAAATCAATCTTCACTAATCTCAAACACTGAACAAATGGCTTTACGTCAACATTTCGCCAGCTTTTATTAGCTGCGATGTCATACCTTTGGTCAGGCATACCAACAGAGAAATCTAGAATTATATCAGGAAGCCCAACATAAAATACATCCGGCACAAACGTTTGACACTTAGCCGGAAAGTGACACGGAGCGAGCTTTTCAAAGCGAACAAAATGAACAATGATTGCCCCATCGGGTCTTTTCATGACTAATCGATAATCAGGGGTGTAGGACAGTTGCTCACCCGGACAGTTGCTCACCGGAAAGTGGCTCACCGGACAGTTGCTCACCCAGACACTTGCATTTTTAATGAGAGAACAATGCACATACTTATATTAATAAAATAAAATAAATAATTTCTGAACTTTAATTCCCTAATAATTGGTAATATTCATCCCAATAATTACATAGGTAATAGTACAAAGAAATATATTTCTGAATTAAAAATCATTTACTTTTTTTTCTCCTTAAACATTTCACTGACGAGCAAGTGTCCACTTTTTCATTTGCTTGGTGAGCAAGTGTCCAGGTGAACAACTGTCCGCGTGAGCAACTGTCCCTACTCCGAACCCAGGTGCCATAACACTGCCATATTAAGTAGTAGACGTCTTTTCTCATTTCGGTTCGTTATTCGTAAGATTCTTTCACTGACTACCAGCACACCACACTCTGGGTTCTGATCCTACTAACAGCTGTGTTTGGCGGATGTTTTATCTGATGGTTTCATTCTCCCAAAAGTAAGCTCCTCTACTATAAGCGGCACTGAGGCTAAATTGAGCAGATTCACTCACTCACTCACCCACTCACTCACTCACTCACTCACTCACTCACTCACTCACTCACTCACTCACTCACTCACTCAATCAATCAATCAATCAATCAACCAATCGGGGGCGCTACAATAGCGACTTTGTTGGAGTAATGTACATATGTGACAAGCCGCTTGTGGGTTCTAATTCGACTCGTACCTGTATTTGTGGAACGTTCCCCTATTAGGCATTCGCCCCACAACCATATATCCCAGTTGTGATTAGCGCTGAGGCTAAACAACTCAATCAATCACTCAATCGATCGGTCGGTCGATCACAACTCGGTAGCATTATTCCTTTGCGCCGAACAAACACCTTCATTAATAACATATCGATGTCCCTTAAGCGCTCCATCAAGTAGTTACCGATTTCAATCATCGGCGTGTTTTTTCTCCACAACTGACCACTAAATGATCCCATATGTGACAGTCTGCTAGTGTTATTGTCAATTGGTTTCATTATGACCAACATGTATTTCCATTGCAGTGATTGGATGAGGCCCCCCCCCCCAGTCATATTACGTCACTTCGTCAAGCTAATATCACTCCGTCTTTAGGTGGTATATGCGCACATCGGGAACATTTCTTCGCACAATGTTCATTAACCAAGGTAATGTTATTTTATCGTTTCGTTTGTCAATATTTTCCGCCATTTTACGAGAAAACGAAATATCAGCAACATCTGCACAAGGTAGCCATGGTGGCCTCACAACCTACCGTCGTTTATAAATATCGTTTCAGGGCGACAATATGGCCTAAATCGTACAGCAATTGGCAACAAGTGGGGAACTCCCATACAAACTCTGGCGGGGCTATATCTGCAGGGTGTTTCATCCTTCAAGTGGCTCCTTACGTTTGAAGGTTGCGCGGCCAAATTACCCCCACGGCGTTCGGAAAAGCGGCCGTAAAACAGCAACGGGTACATTTATATTTACAAACAATGGTACAGAAACAGTGCGTAAAACAGAAAATCAATTTACCACAATAACTCTTCGAAGCCAATCGGCCGACCAGCCCCTCATTCCTTTACGGATAATAAACATTACCAATAACAATACTTCTCCTATGCCTATAGCTGGCGATGTTGACACAACTGTGTGAGCCCCGCAAAATAACGAAATGTACGCCGACAGCATCGAGGGAACAAGTTTAGAACACACACACATACACGCACACACTGTACTCGTTCAAAATAAGCATACGTTCTGTCGGAAACTTCTCTCGTTTACAAGTTGTCGTCGGGTTTTGGTCTCTCGTTGTGCTGGAAATGTTTCTGGTGTTCAGGTGGGTTTTGTTTGGACCGCGTTGGTTGTATGTAGCCTACCAGATGTTCGGATAAGTGTACCGGGGTGATGCGTGGACCGGGCAAGATCTGCCATTTATAGAATGGTAGGGGCGTATTCAAGGTCGGGGAACGTCATCGAACCAAAGGCGAGATTAACCAGAGTGGGCTGGGTCGAACATGGACTAGCGGGTTGGTAAGTACATGACGATCTGTTTATATATATATATATATATATATATATGTGTGTGTGTGTGTGTGTGTGTTTCTCGGCACACCTATAATAGCTATATCACACACTTCCAACTGACAGGGATAATGACTAGTACGTGCATACACATTCTGAGAAGTCAATTCAAGTACACACACACACACAGAGAGAGAGAGAGAGAGATATTGTTGTTCTGCTTACCTTGACATTATATGATATCGCCCATAAGTCCCGGGTTGTGACCAGTGTCAAGGTTATACAACCCAAAACCACTTATAATATACGGATTCCTGTGACAAATGATCCTTTCTCGGGTAAATCCTACACAAATCCTAGTGTTTCGCTTAACCGTATCATTAAGCTACGTATTGTCCACCGGCAAAATCCTTCGAACTCACCCCTAGTCACACAACAGACAAATCAAATGTGTGCGGGAGCTCGTTCGCGCGCGCACGCGCGCGACTGTGTATATCTATGTGCGCGCGCTCGTGTGAGATAGAGACCTCGTACAGAATTCCCTCAACCAAGTGTTCTTAATGAACTAACGAAATGAAGGTATCACGTGTTGTTTACATCGAGTATCCAGACGTTTATATCCATCTCGCCATCTTCACCAGCCAGGTATCTATCTACAATATATCTATCCGTCCATCCCTATCACAACATATTATAACTCTGAGCTCAGTGAGTCACTTATCTTATCTCCCAGTCCTACCAGGAAGCCGGTCGAGATAAGCTCTCGCTGACTGTTTTCTCCGACCAGTAATAATGTTAGTCTTATCTGTGACCGCAAAACGGTGGTCTGGAGTCGAAATAACACCAACCGGAACCTACTGGGAAATAAACAAAACCACATATATATATATATATATATATATATATATGTGTGTGTGTGTGTGTGTATTTACACATAGGACAGACAATGTATTTCGGACTCGGAGCCCTCTTATCTGTTCTCTCTCTCTGTGTGTGTGTGTGTGTGTGTGTGTGTGGAGTTCTTCGTGACGCCATTCTAGGCGCAACCGCCCACCAAATACACCCCCCCCCTCCGCGGAACGAGTAGAACTTGTTTTGCAAGTCGGCGCGCGGCCTCGTGAAATAATTGAGGGTGTTCGCCGTTAATCGGTTACCTTAGCTCAGTGTGTTGTCCTCTCTGATTTATGGCGGTGTTTAGTTCGACTGGAACGACCGGTCAACATGTTAAATGAGTGGAGGTGATTAATTGGACGTCTTGAGGTGTTCTTTGGTGAGTGAGTGAGTGAGTGAGTGAGTGAGTGAGCGATGATGATGATTTGTGTCTTACGGCCAATTTTGTGCACACGGTAGGCTAAATGGGCCGAGCGACCTCCAACGGTAATGAAGAGAAGTCAAAGATGTAACAACCTTCAGAAATTCGAACCCGGGTGGTAGTGATATGTGGTCCAACACGCTACCACTAGATCACGGAGGCGCCCCTAGTGAGTGAGTGAGTGAGTGAGTGAGTGAGTGAATGAATGAGGGAGTGAGTGAGCGAGGGAGGGAGTGGGGGAAGGAGGTATGGGGGAGGCAGGGAGGGAGGGAGGGAGGAAGGAAGGCAGCGAGCGACCGAGCCAAAATGCTATGCCCCCAAGTAAGTCATCATGGGATGGACAGGCGAAGGCGGGAAACCGGCGACCCGACAGACTGACTCACCGACTGACTGACTGACCGATGGCCGATGTCCTAGGTTAATATTTCAATCGATTATTCATCTCCCTGGTCAAACCGGTTGCACGGTCGGCCATAGACCTATAGCACCCGGGTTCAAACCCCGGCCGGCCTATGTCTGGAGGGTGTTTCATCTTTCACGTCGCCTCATTCATTACCTGAGGATTTCGCTTGGCTCAGTTAGCCCACTGCGTGCACAATGCTGGCCACGGGATGGCAATATTTATATTTTCATCTCCCTAATACTGATAGTATTAGGAGATTAACCCCAGTCGGTCAGTACGGAGCCGTTCGACATTAAGACTAATTACAGATTGATGGGATCGTTCTAATAATGTAAATTAAAATAATTTGATAATCATCGACCGACTGACTATCCATGCCATCATTAATTGCTTCCTGTTGGTGTTTACCTGTAATATTGTTTTTTTACCAACATTGATGGAATTTAAAACTAAAAGCCACTTTCTGCCAGAACTAAAAGCACACACGCGCGCACGCATGCACGCACACGCACACACACAAACAAACAAAGAAAAGGTAAATAAAGCCATCTCCCGGGTCTCTGAAATACGCACTATCTCTTACTAACATCTATCTCATCAATCGCCCATCACACATATTAGATCAATTATCTCATCCGGACACCTTGGAGCGTTAACTCTAAACGTCAGTAAGCACACAAACTGGCAGAGTTAGTCAAGATATGGATACCTTCCCGTGGACCGAGCGCAATTGTTAAAACAAATTCAAAATGTGTTTCCAATAACAGTTTTGATTGGCTTCGACGGCTCAATACACACGGAAATGTCGTATGAAGACGCTAAAATACCTGGGTTTCGATTCCACGGAGGTTTTACGGCCACTTTTGGGCACCGGGTAGGCTAAATGGGCCGAGCGACCTCCAAATGTAATGAGGCGATGTCAAAGACGAAACAACCTTCACATATATGCCCACGCCGAGATTCGAACACGGGTGGTAGTGATCTGTGGTCCAACACGCTATCGCTAGACCACGGAGGTTGGATTACTCCGAATTGTGCACCTGTATATTATAGACGGCAAAATCTTGATATTGGTTTCATCTTTTTGTTATTTATTTATTGTTGTTGTTGTTATTGTTGTTGTTGTTGTGGCTGGTGTTGTTGCAACTACATCTCTGTGTAAGGAATATAAAGCAGACAATAAAATTCACTATTAATCAAATACGCAAAGGTCGTGGTACTTCAGCGAATATCTTTCAGTATGCCTAGATAACAGTAATCTTGATTCTTCCACCTTCTTGTACACAGCGACATCTAGTGGCTTGCTATAAGCAGCTCGAAAACAACCAATACCCTTTTTTCCGTTGATGTGAGGACTGCCTAGTCTTCTCGGCTTATTTGTTCAGCGTTAGTTCTTAAGGAGATCCCCCCACTATCACATGCATACAGGATGTCCTTGGCCACAGACAGGTACCGATTTACAGGTGAGCGAACACAGGCTTCCTCGAGGGATGAATGGCCTTTGTTCTTCACGCTGACAACAAAGTATTGCCATCCGTCCTTGCTCACGACGGTGATTGAATGGCAAACATATTGAAATAAGCAAGCACACGCACGCACACACGCATACACACACACACACCATCCAGATAAATCCTCAAATTGATCATATCTACCTGGCTTTCGCTTTAGATTTCGTCCACGCTATGCCATCAGTGTCTTAAAGAATGACTAAAAGGGGAGACATCGAATGGCCTTTTTTATTCCAACGTGTCATTATAAATCCCATTTACTCACCAGGTTAATTCATTCACTATAAGCACGTAGCCATTAGCTTTCTTTAGCTCTCGTCTCCCTGATTCCAGCCGGAGAACTACTCCGACTCTGACGTACTTCGAGAAAGAAAAAAAACTCGACGAAACGCTTTGTTCGCGTGGCTATAGCATCGTCTTGATCCGTTCAGCAATGACTTAGATGGTTGGCGTTCGAAAGTCCATCGGTCTTCACAAGTAGCGCCATTCTTCAAATCTTCCGGTCGTCGGTTCGAATCTGCGTGTTTTTGATGACTGTAATATGTTTCATCCATCCATAAAAGGTTCTGATTTATCAAGAAGGTAACTCCTCGGTCGTGTATATGACGAATGGAATTAGCACTGATGTTAAACAAAGAAACCAGTCACTTACTCAGCCAAACTCACCAACCCCACCTTCCAATAGCACAGTGCTTAGTGTACTCCACCACAAACCTCGAAATCAGGATTCAGGTCGAACTAAGGTACGTATGAATTTGCCTAAATAGTCACCCTTCGACATCATGTCGCAGATGTGATCAGCACCGATATTAACCAAAACAAATCATACACCGACTGACTGAATGACCAACCGGCTGACCCGACCGACCGACCAATCGGCTGATCCTCACTCACTCACTCACTCACTCACTCACTCACTCACTCACTCACTCACTCACTCACTCACTCACTCACTCACTCACTCTTTCATACAAACTCAGAATTAATAATATTTTAGATTATCTCTAAGTGCTATCTCCTTAATCCGGAGATGTTATTTTCTGGACACACCTCGTCGTAGCCTTTCCTCCCCCGCGGGGTCTCTATGTGAAACAGCAGATATTACTAGACCGGATCCTGTACTGACATATAATCGTTATTAAACCGTCTATATGTCATCAGTGGTAGGACATCATCCGGATCATCTGGACCCTCTGTACAGAGACGTCGTTCCTCATCTTTACTCATCGTCGTTGTCAATTATCAGTTCGGGTTCATCAGCTACCTTTGACCTACCTGCCGCGCCAACACCCGTAATCGATTGGTAAGTCAGCGAGTGACGAACTGATAAACGCTACTGATGCGAGTAATCAGTCAATTAATCATCGAGGGAATCAGTCAGCTGGTCAATCAGTGTGTCCAACGGTTAGTCAGTAATTAGAGTGGAGAGGACACATTGTTATCGTTAGTCCGACAAATGTGTTCAATGAAATGAAAGGCAATGTACTTGATTCGCGTCTTTTAATATTTCTACCTGGAGTAATACGATGTACTTTATACACGTTAGCATTTTAATATCACAGGATTCATTCACATATTGACGTCTCAAATTCCAGGACTTTCCAGGACCTTCCAATGTCAAACTCAAGGACCCTTTCAATGAATTCACGAACTCTTAACGCCCGAAAATATAAACCCATATTTTCAATATGAAAGCAGCGCCGCGGTGGACGGACATTGAAATAACACGAACACTGTGTGCAGTCGGCGGTGATGGGACACGACATTTCGGAAGAAGTATAATGACTGAATTCCTGTACGCTTATGATTAGAAATATTCCAAATTCCAGGACTTTCAAGGACCTCTACGAAAATTTCAGGACTTTCCAGGCCTGGCTGGAATCCAATTTTTTTTCAAATTCCAGGACTTTCAGGTTTTCAAGGACCCGTGCGAACCATGTATCACTTTTTTTTCATTATGCGGGACCCGCATAATGCAGAGGATAGAGCGCTACGCTGAAAACCTTCAAATCAGAGTTCGAAATCCTGTGTTACCTATCTATTTTCGCGATATCTTACAAGCGACCCCCCCATGGTGATACGTTCCAAATGTGACCAGTGTTAATGATATAGAAAGCACTCACTCACTCACTCACTCACTCACTCACTCACTCACTCACTCACTCACTCACTCACTCACTCACTCACTCACTCACTCACTCACTCACTCACTCACTCACTCACTCACTCACTCACTCACTCACTCACTCACTCACTCACTCACTCACTCACCCACCCACCCACCCACCCACCCACCCACTCACTCACTCACTCACTCACTCACTCTTACCGACTAACGACCTCTCAAGCACCATAACAATATTGATAACACTTTTTTCGGATTGCGAATCTTCTCTCTTACAAATTATCATTTACACTTCCAATAGTTCGTTTAGAGCTCCATAAAATGTAGGCGTGAATTATTATTTAAGGCCACTTTATTGATCCTCACTGGATAAAACAGCGCCATCACCCCATTACTGGCTGAAAGGAAATACATCCCATGCATGTACACGTACACGTACAAGTCTGTGTGCATCCACTGCAACGTAATCTATATAATTGCGTCTCTTCCTCATCACTGGCACGGATAATTAGGATAAAATAGAGCTAAGGAAGTTCACCGTCGTAGTCTTCTTTGTTCTCCAGATTTCAGTGACGAGTAATAATTATTGTCCCCTGTCATCAGTCCGTATTGATCTAATCTAGATTTGCTATCCGAGATCCAGCTGCTGGGTCAATTTATGGTTTTATTACACTTGGCCGTGTCACGGCAAGTCACGAGCACTTAAAGATAAAGACCACACCCCGGGGAATTGTTTTTATTGTCGAATGTTTACACGTGAATCCCGTCCACGATTCCTTCACCGATTGTTTACACATCGAAGCAGGGAGGGGGGGCTCCGTGGTCTAGCGGTAGCGTGTTGGAGCACAAATCGCTACCATCAGAGTTCGAATCTCGGCGTGGGCATATCTGAAGGTAGTTTCGCCTTCGACTTCGCTTCACTACCTCTGGAGGTCGCTCGGCCCAATTTTTGTACCAAAAGCGGCCGTAAAACATCAAACATGATTTACACATCGAAGGACCTGAAGTCGGCATGGTGTCGTTATGAAAAGAAACCCACAAAGACGAAAAAAAAATATGTCCCGCTTTGTAAATACGTCATCTCGCTAGGAACAATCCCATTAGGAACTTTCGCCGGGATCGTGGCCATTCGCAAAATGGCGTGACGTCAGCTTTGATGATCGTCTTCGTTCCTCACACTCCTTTGTAAGTGATTAGTTTTGCCGACTGGTGATTAGATAACGCGTACATCAAAGGGAAGCCGTGTTCCGTCGAGTTAACATATTTCCGACGTGTTGCGAGTGTTGTAGTCATGGTAACCGCCAGACGCTGTATCGGGGTTATGTTTCGATGATCGCCGAATTATCCCCCAAAATGCCCACGTGATCGGCGGAGTTTTGCGGCAAAACGTCTCGAACGCCATCCCGGATCTATTGAGTCGGCAGTGAAATAGATCGAAATGAGCGACTGGGTGTAATTACTTCGTTGTCGGCAATTCAAAAAAGTGCCGAACTTCCAGGTAGAACACGAAACCAGATCGGTGAGTTGAGAAGAAGTACCCGTTATTGGCCAATTGTTGTTCGTTATCGGCCACTCCAATAGGGCAGTGGTTAGAGCGCTGCGATGCAAACCTCTAGGTTGTGTGTTCGAATCAGACTCATAACTGCGATTGTAGGATGTTTTATTCCTCCACCCGGTAGTCGCCTATCGGCCATATGTTCCCGGTGTGATCATTACCCAGGCTAAAGAAAATAGTCACTCACTCACTCACTCACTCACTCACTCACTCACTCACTCACTCACTCACTCACTCACTCACTCACTCACTCACTCACTCACTCACTCACTCACTCACTCACTCACTCACTCACTCACTCACTCACTCACTCACTCAATCACTCACTCACTCACTCACTCACCACTCAATCACTCACCATCACCACTATCCTATCACCAAACAAATACTCATTCACTACAACTTCACTAATCACACCAATCAATGCTACTCTTTACATCACACTTTATCCTTATTATAAAACAAATTCATGTGATAAAACTTGATAATAAATCACAATAGACAGATGTAAACCTTTATTTGATTATATCTATAATATATATATAATATATATATATATATATATATATATATTCAAACGAGATTACACAACAATAATAATAAAACAAACGAATGATACCGATTGATGTTTTATGACCACTTTTGTGCACATAGTAGGCTAAATGGGCCGAGCGACCTCCAAAAGTAATGAAGCGAAGTGAAAGATGAAACAACCTTCGGGTATGCCCCCACCGAGATTCGAACACGGGTGGTAGTGATCCGTGCTCCAACCCGCTACCGCTAGACTACCAGGGCGCCCGTAAAATAAACGAAGGGAGAAATAAACAATTAATAAAATAAACAATTATAAACTTACCTAAATCCGACATAAAAAGTCACGTCAAAGTCACGTCAGAGTCACGTCACAGTCACACATCAAAGTCACGTCAGAGTCACGTCAAAATCACGTCAGAGTCACGTCACAGTCACATCACTGTCGCACATCAAAGTCACGTCAGAGTCACGTCAAAGTCACGTCAGAGTCACGTCACAGTCACATCACTGTCACACATCAAAGTCACGTCAGAGTCACGCCAAAATCACGTCAGAGTCACGTCACAGTCACATCACTGTCGCACATCAAAGTCACGTCAGAGTCACGTCAAAGTCACGTCAGAGTCACGTCACAGTCACATCACTGTCACACATCAAAGTCACGTCAGAGTCACGTCACCGTACTCATTGACGGTCAAAATACGATATAAAATATGAACCATAATCTGATATTTGAACTATTAACTGTGACGAATCATTGATTCTCAACTAACATCTGGTTGTATTAAGACTACAGAGTAAATAGCTCTGTTCGTTAAAGTTGACATTATTTGCTGACAATAATCGACCAGCGGACAAGAGGAAGACACAGGAGAGATGTCTGATAGATAAAAACCCACAACAACAACAAGAACATTGAGATAAATCATTATCATCATCATCATCATCAGTAATGGCGTCTATGATTAATCTGGGAATGTGAATATTCGCTGAACGAAAATAACTGGAAATAGTTATACTAAGAGCCAATAGCCTCTTTTATGGCTGATTGTATATGAATTTATTATTATTATAATTATTAATATATATATATATATATATATATATATATATATATCGCGGTGCTTGAAATAAATAAATACATGGCCCTGATAGTAATGAGGCTAGTTACATGTTACTGTTTGCTTTAAATTATTCGGCCACTGTAATGGAACATAAAATGTGTGTGCGTGGGTGCCCGTGTGTGTGTGTGTGTGTGTGTCCCCAATTATATCCTACGACAACCGTTGCGTAATTAATCGAACGCTCGTATCGGGACGACGATGTAATCCCATTAATCGTATCCAGAAGAGGAACTAACCGTGTTATATATGACGTAATCAGTTCTGGTATAATAATATGATAACTTCCTGTTGCGGCCGCTCAACTGGTGACGGCCTTCTCATTACCCATCCACACATTAACCAGGACATATCGGCATAATTTCAGTTATCGCCCGGAAACTATGATGATTAATTAAACGAAGACGAGTGAGAATGACAACAACAATTGAAATTCATTACACGACACAAAGGTGTCTTAATACACCTCCCCTCCGCCCCGCCAGCCCCGTCAGTTGTGCCCCGCGGCGCAGAATTCTGGGTAGCGAGGTAAAATCCCGACGTTGCGGGTATCTATCGGATGTTTTATCGGATTAGTCTCCGTGGCGCGATCTCTAGTACCTGGGTTTAAACCCCGGCCGGGCGACTTCAGAAGGGTGTTTCATCGACCAGTTCACCTCGATACCGCTGGAGGTCGCTCTGCCCATTTAGGCTACCGTGTGCACAAACGTGGCCGTAAAAGAGCAACATTTATATTTACATTTGAACGAATAAGTCTCATCGCTATAAACGGCTGTCTATTATCGTCTGAAGAGCATCCGCTGCCCCAAAACAACCTACTTGGCTAGATTATCAGTACCTTAGTTATATAGTGTATCGACGACTAGTCTCTAGTTTGTACGGTTATCAGTACCTTGGTTACATAACTTATAGACCACTAGTCTCTAGTTTGTACGGTTATCAGTACCTTGGTTACATAACTTATAGACCACTAGTCTCTAGTTTGTACGGTTATCAGTACCTTGGTTACATAACTTATAGACCACTAGTCTCTAGTTTGTACGGTTATCAGTACCTTGGTTACATAACTTATAGACCACTAGTCTCTAGTTTGTACGGTTATCAGTACCTTGGTTACATAACTTATAGACCACTAGTCTCTAGTTTGTACGGTTATCAGTACCTTGGTTACATAACTTATAGACCACTAGTCTCTAGTTTGTACGGTTATCAGTACCTTGGTTACATAACTTAAAAGACCACTAGTCTCTAGTTTGTACGGTTATCAGTACCTTGGTTACATAACTTATAGACCACAAAGTCTCTAGTTTGTACGGTTATCAGTACCTTGGTTACATAACTTAAAAGACCACTAGTCTCTAGTTTGTACGGTTATCAGTACCTTGGTTACATAACTTATAGACCACTAGTCTCTAGTTTGTACGGTTATCAGTACCTTGGTTACATAACTTATAGACCACTAGTCTCTAGTTTGTACGGTTATCAGTACCTTGGTTACATAACTTATAGACCACAAAGTCTCTAGTTTGTACGGTTATCAGTACCTTGGTTACATAACTTATAGACCACTAGTCTCTAGTTTGTACGGTTATCAGTACCTTGGTTACATAACTTATAGACCACTAGTCTCTAGTTTGTACGGTTATCAGTACCTTGGTTACATAACTTATAGACCACTAGTCTCTAGTCGGTACGGTTATCAGTACCTTGGTTACATAACTTATAGACCACTAATCTCTAGTTTGTACGGTTATCAGTACCTTGGTTACATAACTTATAGACCACTAGTCTCTAGTTTGTACGGTTATCAGTACCTTGGTTACATAACTTATAGACCACTAGTCTCTAGTTTGTACCCGAATGACATAAAAACGCCGAAGTCTGTGGGAATTATACCGAAAATGTCATCAGTGTTCTCTTCTAATTAATTACATCAATCAATATAACAACTTCTACTTCTAATACTATTGTTATTTTCATTATTAATAGGAGTTGTAGTAGTGAAGGTAGTACTAGTAGTAATTCTGGTTATTGTAGTCGCAGATCAGGCAGCAATTGTGACAATAATAATTTGGCATATAAACAACGTCTAGTAATTAGACATGTAGACAACGTCCAATAATTAGACATGTAGACAACGTCCAGTAGTAAGACATGTAGACTAGGTCCAGTAATTAGACATGTAGACATGGTCCAGTAATAAGACATGTAGACAAGATCCAGTAATTTGACATGTAGACAACGTCCAGTAATTTGACATGTAGACTAGGTCCAGTAATAAGACATGTAGACAACGTCTAGTAATTAGACATGTAGACTAGGTCCAGTAATTAGACATGTAGACAAGATCCAGTAATTTGACATGTAGACTAGGTCCAGTAATTAGACATGTAGACAAGGTCCAGTAATAAGACATGTAGACAAGGTCCAGTAATTAGACATGTAGACAAGGTCCAGTAATAAGACATGTAGACAAGGTCCAGTAATTAGACATGTAGACAACGTCCAGTAATTAGACATGTAGACAAGGTCCAGTAATAAGACATGTAGACAAGGTCCAGTAATAAGACATGTAGACAAGATCCAGTAATTTGACATGTAGACAAGGTCCAGTAATTAGACATGTAGACAAGGTCCAGTAATAAGACATGTAGACTAGGTCCAGTAATTAGACATGTAGACAACGTCTAGTAATTTGACATGTAGACTAGGTCCAGTAATAAGACATGTAGACAACGTCCAGTAATAAGACATGTAGACAAGATCCAGTAATTTGACATGTAGACTAGGTCCAGTAATTAGACATGTAGACAAGGTCCAGTAATAAGACATGTAGACAACGTCCAGTAATTAGACATGTAGACAAGATCCAGTAATTTGACATGTAGACTAGGTCCAGTAATAAGACATGTAGACAAGGTCCAGTAATTAGACATGTAGACTAGGTCCAGTAATAAGACATGTAGACAACGTCCAGTAATTAGACATGTAGACAAGATCCAGTAATTTGACATGTAGACAACGTCCAGTAATTAGACATGTAGACAAGGTCCAGTAATAAGACATGTAGACAAGGTCCAGTAATAAGACATGTAGACAACGTCTAGTAATTAGACATGTAGACTAGGTCCAGTAATTAGACATGTAGACAACGTCCAGTAGTAAGACATGTAGACAAGGTCCAGTAATAAGACATGTAGACAAGGTCCAGTAATAAGACATGTAGACAAGGTCCAGTAATAAGACATGTAGATAAGGTCTAGTAATTAGACATGTAGACTAGGTCCAGTAATTAGACATGTAGACAACGTCCAGTAGTAAGACATGTAGACAAGGTCCAGTAATAAGACATGTAGACAAGGTCCAGTAATAAGACATGTAGACAAGGTCCAGTAATAAGACATGTAGATAAGGTCTAGTAATTAGACATGTAGACAAGGTCCAGTAATAAGACATGTAGACAAGGTCCAGTAGTAAGACATGTAGACAAGGTCCAGTAATTAGACATGTAGACAAGGTCTAGTAATAAAACACAGCATGAAGGTGTTTTGATGATTAAAAAAAACCTAATCAGATAAACTGATCAGGCAAATATTGTGTCCCACTACTTTAAATAAAAGATTGTTCCAAGTCTGACGGTGCATGAAATATTAGCAAATTTTATCAGCATCAATAAGATTCGAACCCGATGCATTTGGATAAGTGTCGAGTGTGAAGGGTAGGACTTGAGTTCAGTCGTTTAGGTTCGGAGCTGGTCCCACCTTGGACGTATGATCGAAGGGCGACTCCCCCCGGGAAAACACAGGTACGAGTCGTATTCGAACCCACAACACGGAGCCTTTGCGGCGCGGCGCTCTAACTACTCAGCCATCGATGCGTTAACTGTGAAGCATAAGAGCCACGTTTATCTAGGGCGCTGCTGAATGATGCAATACTGCTACAGAGATAAAAGAAACGGTTACCCTAACACCTGAACCAGGTTATAAAACAAAACGTAAACAAGATGAAAGAACATCACGAAGATTAATATTAGTCTATTCCATCTCTGAAAGAAATGAGTATGTGGATGTACAGAAGGTTACAATGATAAATAGAGAGGAGAGAAAGATAGAGAGATGTGCTACAGGAAAGAGATAGGTATATATATATATATATATATATATATATATATGCGCGTGTGCGTGCATGTGTGTTGTGTGTGGGGGAGTCAATTTTCTCGACATGATCTCACTGCACAGCAATATTTGACTTATACGAGGCAGATAAAAATTCGACGTAGGTTCTTCAAATCCAATACAAGATATTTGGCTGGTGCTCGAATACCCCCTGGATCCTATATTTACTCCCCGATCCCTAGTGTTCCAATTCCATGGACTCTTCTACGTTTCCCAGATATTATAAGAGGATGTTTTTCAAATAATAAATAACACGTTTCATGAACGTATACATTCTAAACAAAACCAGATACGGTGCCGTGTTTTACGAGATTCTACCGCGATAAAGGTAGCCTATTTAATTCAGCGGAGATCATAAGGGCCGCGCAACTTTAGGATTAAG
>JAODUP010000628.1:290000-347500 GCA_025642065.1 Paralvinella palmiformis | reverse complement strand
ACTCACCTGTAGATGCTCATTTTATACTCCGTTTATGCTGTTATTGTCAGTATTGTTTTTAAAAAATCCACACTGATTTCGTTTGTGTACACGCGCTGTCACTTTTGATGCGTCCTAACAATTTTTGTTTGGGGCAGTACGTTTTCCGTACGGTAAGGTAACCTACACTGGATTTCCACATAAATTCTCTACCTGCAGCTCTACACAAGACAACCACCTCTCACCGATATAAGTTCGGCAGTTCGACTATTCCCGAGGAGGTACCTCTCTTATAGGCCACGGTCAACGTGATGGCGTGAGCTCCTAATTATCGCCCAGTTTGTATTGTAAACAATGGACATTATTAGTAAATCCAACTCCTAATGGCCTTTGTGTAACAACTAAACGTTACCTTCATGGGTAAGGTTATCGTAAATGTGTCTAAATCTATCCTTCATCCAATTTGTACACAAAGCGAGCCTGTCTCACGCCAATTTACGGTCCTAAGTCAGTGCGCGGTGGCTGTCTTAAGTGTTCGGAGGCTGTCTTAAGTGTGCGGTGGTCGTCTTATACGTGCGGTAGCCGTCTTAAGTGTGCGGTGGCTGTCTTATGTGTGCGGTGGCTGTCTTATATGTGCGGTATTACCTTCGGAGGTCGCTCGGCCCATTTAGCTTACCATGTGCACAAACGTGGCCGTAAAACACCAATCATCATCATCATCTTAAGTGTGCTGTGGCTGTCTTAATTGTGTGGTGGCTGGCCTAAGTGTGCCGTGGCTGTCTTATGTGTGCGATGGCTGTCTTGTGTGTGCGGTGGCTGTCTTAAGTCCGGTGTCTGGTCTCGAGATTGGATTAGTGGAGGCCAGATTAATCGGTTATTGGAACACGTATCATTTACTGGCACAGGCACCGGTGTCTAATGATTACAGTAAAGATTCTATCAGGTAGCTGTATTTGGACAATTAGGTAATTATAGTTCGCGACCTGCCTATGATAGAATGTTTCCATAATATTGATTTGGCTCTTGGGGGGGGGGTCGTCAACGTTGAAAATAAACTTAATACAGTTTTAAACAGACAAACAAATTTGGAACATTTAAAACACACACACACAGAGGGGGAGGGCCAGAGAGATTAATATTAATGATGATAATAATAATAATAATAATAATAATAATGACCTTAATAAGGTGATACTGTGTGTCTTTGTAAGATAAAGTGTTTTTCTGGATTTATCACTATAGAATATATTTAAAAAAATGTAAGCATGGTTTTCTGTGTCAGTGCCTAAACACACACACACGCACACACACACGGTGAGAGGGGGGGGGGTATTTGAAGACTGCCCCATTAACTCAGTGTCACGCCGAGACACGTTAGGATTGGTGTTGTTCTGGCACAGATCTTCCTCTCGGGACCATCTGTAAGCAACGAGACAGCGCCAGCCTTTGTGTGTTAGTATATACTCTGTGCCAGGTGTACAATAGGACTATACAGCCGTTGTCTTAAAGGACGGCGCATTGGACAGGTAATGTCAATAGCCGATATCTATACAAAGAGAATTGATTAAATTCGATTTTATTACTGGATTATGTTCGCGCGTCTGGCGGTGGAGGGGTATATGTCATTAATTGCGGGTGTTGATTGAAAGACACGTGATATATATATATATATATGTGTGTGTGTGCGTGTGTCTGTGTGTGTGTTTGTCCTTGATTTAGTAACTGCCATACCCGACCGAGCAGTTACAGAATGGCGTCTATGTAGAGGCATGTCTTTCTCGGGACTGAGGTCGCGTTACTGAAGAAACGAGCGGTTATCGAACCAGCGAATAAAACGGATTACTTCTTTGTGCGCTAAACGTGACATAAGACCCTAATATAAGACTGTATACACCCCGGGATAGAGTGATAATTGTAGTTAGGCCGATAATGGTACAGGTCGGAACAAAGGTAATGATGGCCATAACGGCGTCCTTCCTCTTGTCTCGTGGTAGTAGGTGTTTTTGTTGTTGCCAAAACTGTCGTTGATGTTGTTGTTGCTACAATTTTAGCAGTGCCGTCGCTGTTGTTTTTGTCGAATAGTAGAAATACAGATGTTATAAATGTTGCTAATTTATGATCACTTTTGTCTAGACCATAAGCTAAATGGACCGAACCAAGTGAAGGACGAGGCGACGTAAAGGACGAAACACCCCTCAGGCATAGCTAGTATGGGGTGAGAGCTGGTTTGATTACGGGTGCTAAAGGTCCGTGCATATCCGCGCAACTAGTTAGGCCATGAAAACTCCCTTATTGTACAACTATTACTACTACTACTACTACTACTACCGCTACCACTACTAGTAGTTGTAGCAGTAGCAGCACCAACAATAGTAATAATAAATTAGGAACAACACCAACATAATAAAGGTATTTGTAGAAATAATAATAAAAATTATGAATATTTAATAAAGGCCCTTACTAGCAGGAGCCATTCAAATGCGCTGTACAAATAATATGTAATATAATAATACCCCAAATAATACGTCTGTAAAATCCTATTCGAAATTTAAAAGATGTTATTTATCTGCCAAAACAACATTGAACAGGTGTGTTTTTAGGACGGATAAAAAAGGTCAAGACACGACGCATTTCTAATATCTGCCGGCAAACTATTCCACAAAGTGGGGGCTGCAACACTAAACGCACAATCACCATATGACTTCAGCCGAGACACAGGCATCTGACTGGATGACCTGAGTTTTCTGGATTCACACGGGTATTCAGATGCCATGTCATTTATATATTTAAGTTATTAGCAACACCTTGACGTGGATGCGCTGTCTAACGGGTAGTCGATGTAGGTTTTGAAGAATGACATAAGGACCACGGAGTTCACATTTGGGATACCGTCTTTCCTAAACATTGACAATTTCTTCAATAACGCTGTCATCTAGAGCCAAGTAAATACATAGAATGATCAAACAAATAAGAAATCAGAAAAACAACGTCTTCGACCCAGAAATAAGCACAAAGAGACATAAACACTGACTGACAATAGGATAGTAATTGAGAGTGTGTACGTTGAGGTGTAAGGTTAACAAGAACCACTCTGACTTTCGTCTTCTGTATAAATCATCGTGGATTATGGTGTGTGTGTGTGTGTGTGTGTGTGTGTGTTTGTCCTTAATCTAGAGTTGACATGCAAACAGACTGCTATCTCGTAGATTCACTTACCTGTACTTAACAATAAACAGGTGAGCCACACCGATTAGAGGGCCGACTATATATAGGATATTAATCCCACGCTGCCATTTGTATGCCTTGCCTTAAGGTGAAAAAAAATTGGATCGGAAGTCACATGACCTTAGAGCTGCAACAAAATCGCTTGGTCACCACAATGATACTATTGATACCTACCGAGCTCTCTCCCTCTCTCTCTCATGCGCGGGCGCATCCGTGGTCTAACGGTAGCGTGTTGGACCACAGATCACTACCACCCGTGTTCGAATCTCGGCGTGGGCATATCTGAAGGTTGTTTCATCTTTGACTTCGCTTCATTACCTTTGGAGGTAGCTCGACCCATTTAGCCTACCTTGTGCACAAAATTAGCCGTAAAACATCAATCATCATCTCTCACGTGCGCGCTCTCTATCTCCCTTTCTCTCTCCCCACCTCTCTCTCTCTCTCTCTCTCTCTCTATATATATATATATATATATATATATATATATATATAAACTAACTAATGAATTGGCTCTATATAGAGGTGTGAAAAGGTTAAATTCGTTGTAACGGGTCCATTATGCATTATTTAGTTAGGCGATTATAATGGGTGGGCTGAGTGAGTGAGTGAGCAAGTGAGTGAGTGTGTGAGCGAGCGGGTGAGCGAGCTAAATACTGATTCAGTGAACGAAGATGACTTAACGACACAATCATCATATAATACACACACACACACACACACACACAGAGAGAGAGGGAGAGGGAGAGAGAGAGAGCGAGAGAGAATTACATACGCACACACACGCACTCGCGCGCGCGCGCACACACATATATATACACACACACACACACACTATATATATATATATATATATATATATATATATATTCTGACTGACCGCTGACTGTTAAGTGATAAAGGTGTCTGGACAAAACTAACATTTACTAAAAGAAATTTTCTCCTCTAATTCCAGATGACGGCGAATATTAAGAAATATGTGGACATGATTTAGGAAGGTTATCATTATATAAAATCCTATAATCAGACTGGCTGATTGTCTGATTGTCTGTCTGGCTGTCAGTCAGGCTATCTCCGGGTGTTACGGGTATCATATCTAGAGGTATTAAGGGGAAGATTGACGACATATCAATATTACTTGTTAGCTGTTAATTATAATCTGGAGCTCACGCGAGAAACGATGTGTTTATGATAATAATGAGGCGTAGCTCAGAAAACAAACCCAGCCACATCTGTGTGTGTGTGTGTGGGGGGGGGTGTATATCACAGCACCGTGTCATCGTCAAGACCTACATATATCAATAAAAACGTATACCTCCACGAAATTATGCATACATAAATCGATTCACAGGCAAATCTATTCATACATAAACTTATACATCGATAATACACCTGGGGATGGATTACTTGCTGGGTGAGAACAATCTCTTTTCGTACCTTTACAGGTACGTCTACGCGCCAAAAACTTATACAGAACATGCCTCGTTTTGAAACTACAAATTGAAGTAAACAGAAACTTCCAGTGGTTCAAATATAAGAGAATGCACGTAAGAGAACCGTAATTTGACACCACAGTACGGTTCAAACAGAAACATACACACACATACAATGCAGGCATGGATCTCAGCTTCATTCTGGATTTGAAAACTTTTACAGTAATCCGATATTTCTTTTAAATTACGGATGTAGGTCAGATATGTCCCATAGAATAGGGGTAACTGAATAAGGTTAGGGTTCTTAGCTTTCCGACTGCAGTCAGCTTCAGATTAACTGAACCTGGATTAACCGACTTATCTGTACGTCTGTTTTTCCCTCCCCCCTCTCCCATTGTTCCAAGTGTCTGTTTTCTGTCTATATCTCTGGATGCATACTTTCAAACAAATAGACAGACGGATAGACGAACGAAATGACACAAACACACACACCCCGCGCGTACACACGCACACACACGCACGACTTACCAAAGGTAATAGCATAAATCCTAACCATCCAGAACCAACATGGCAACGCTTTACAAACACATCCGGCAGACGGACGGACGGTCAAATCGAACTCCTTCGGTGGGTTACGATTTCCTGGCAAACCCGACACATATCCAAAGCCGGACCGATAGGCCGGAAGTCAGAAGCAAAGCGCCAATGTCCGGATCATTAGCTTCCGCAAGAACAACACCGATTCGCGCGCCACCTGTCGGTTTCTTGTCTTGTCTACCCACATAGAGGCGTCTATACAAAGTATCAATGGCCCTTTGTAAAGGTCAGCTTGCTAGAAGTGGCCGGCTTCTTGCAATAAGCGGTCTGCTCCATGGTCTGGGTGGTGTCCACGTATTGCGAGTTAGAGTGGTCGGATCGAGCTACTGTCTCACAACTCGATGATTATAAACTCGATGATTAGAGACCTCCGCAGAACACCTAAAGGGTTCCTCCATTAAGCCAGAATAATCCAAATCACTACCAACTCTTTAGTTTTAAAGATAACCTTAGTAGAATGTAATTACACTAACTAACCAATTACTTTATAAATATCAAGAAGAAATTATAATAATTATGTGGAGTGAAAACACAACTTCGATGCTTGTTAATCTTGTGTATATATATATACATATATATATATATATATATATATATATATATGAGAGAGTGAGAGAGAGGGGGTTGGGTATATATATGTATATAGAGAGAGAGAGAGGGGGAAGAGCGTGAGAGAGAAAGAGAGAGAAGGGGTTGAGAGAGGCGGGGTGGAGTTGGAAATATATTTATATATATATATATATATATATATATATATATATAAGAGAGAGAGAGAGAGAGAGAGAGAGAGAGAGAGAGGGAGAGTTGAGGGGGTAAGATACAGGCATGATGATGTATGGATGGATGGATGGATGGATGATGGATGGACGGACGAACGGACGGATGGATGGATGGCTAGAGAGAGAGAGAGAGATAACTAGATAGAGAGGGGGGTTGAAGAGAGAGAGAGAGAGAGAGAGAGATGTGGTTTGAATTCCCTGAATATGGACGGATAATATAAATTTCGAAATTAGCAAATTACAAAAAGGACCGGTATACTACCAGGTTGATTGACTACGATACAGGTGTAAATATATCAAAGGACAAACTGTGTAGGATTTTGCCGTAGCACTGTAACATTTCCATAGCCTCACAACCGCCGTCCACCCCCCCCCCTCCCCACCCACACCCGCCAATCATGATACCATTCTGGATTTATAAACCGCTGAATCTGAATCGTTCATTGTCAATCTGAGGGAAACAAATCGTTGTCGGCAGACAAAGAAATCATGGATCAGGATTGAATTTCTTTGGGGGGAGACATGCAGTCGAAACAGGGACGACCGTATACCGTGACACGTGACAGCGGACGTGTCACGTGTCGATGTCCTAGACGACCATAACTCGGAGAGGGAAGTCGATGTCGGCATTTAGATGTTGTTTATCTTGTTACTGGATTGTGGATGAGGTAAAGCTAGTAAATGAGGAACTTAGAGGGGCTAGTGTAGGTTGAGAGATAGATGGATATATATATATATATATATATATATATATATATATATATATATATATATATATATATATATATATATATATATATATATATAAGATTGCATTAATTAGCTTCACCTCAACATGCTGTCAAAAATGCTACTCCCTCCAGAAACGATGTAATCAGATGATCACATCTGTAGATGTGCATTAACGTTATATATATATATATATATATATATGCCTGTGTGTGCGTCTGTGCTTCCGTACCTGTATGCCTGCATGCGTACGTGCGCGTTCGTGTGTATTCTCTGTTTTCCTTCGACGCTGGTTATGAGAGATATGGGATTATGATTATAGGTCAACTCCCTAGATAAAAGTTCTACAAACACAAGTATGGCTCAGATTCGAGCCATGATCTGGATATTAATAGCGTAGCGTTCTACCCACTTGGCTAGAGAGAGAGAGAGAGAGAGAGAGACAGACAGACATAGAGAGAGAGAGAGAGAGAGAGAGAGAGAGGTCCAAACTATATTTATCATAGCAACATGTGTTTTGTGTTTGTGGCTAGACCAGAAAACAAACACAAACACGTGATAGGGCATACAAAGAAAAATATCCCTGTGTCAGTGTGGTGGCTGACTGTGTGTGTGTGTGTGTGTGTGTCTGTGTGTTTATATATTTATATGTGCATGTATGTAAGTATCGACGTGTGTGCGTATATTAAATATATATATATATATATAAATATATATATATATATATATAATATACAACCGTATAAAGGTGAAGTGTAAAGAAGACATATATGATATATATTTGTTACTTGGTGATTAAGCAAAATAGAGTATACAGATTTACAAATTACCATCACGACTCGGTATACGGATGGAGAGAGATAAATGATTATATCATTATAGAGTTAGATTTACGATTAGTCATGTTACATCATGCTCGTTAATCTATCACCCGGATACTGGCGGAAAATCCTGGAATTCTGGCAGTCATACACGAACACTGAACAGTTTATAATTTGATGGACTTCATCACACACACACACACACACACACACACGTACGCATGCACTCAGCATATTTGGTGTCGAAATCTTCTTATATATGTTACAGGCAATCTGTATAATTAGGTAATATGTATATTCCCTGAAATTTTCAAGTAATCTGTATTAAATCTCAGTTAGCAATAGACGTACTACCTGAAAATTTCAGGTAGTATACATATTACCTAATTATACAGATTAACTGTAACATAATATTACGTTGGTTTATTTTGAACGGCAGCAAATTAGAGCTGAATGTAAACAGTGTGGTGTCAAAGTAGTTATCTTCCACAGCTCTCAACTTATCATTGAATGACGCACACGCGTTATTAACTGCCAGCTGTGGTGTCAAATGGTACTCCTGTTTCGTACGCGCTTCCGCTTTTCTGTGCGCAGCCTACGTATAACCGCTTCCCTGTGGGCGTGACACATTTCTCTCGTACGAAAAGCGGATTATCTGTGTAGAGGTGGAGGGTTTTGAATGCTTAAACTGAACTATGTATATATGTATTTACCTATAGATTAATAGACGTATAGGTTTTAAGAGATGTATAGGTGTTGATGTTCTGAGCCAGTGCCACCATATATATATATATATATATATATATATATATATATATATATCCTAAAACACACACGTATACACACACATGCACACATACATACCAACACACTTCTCTGTAGTACTTACTCAGATCTTAACGGGAATGGCCTCCTTTTCCGGATTTATTAATCCCTGTGCCTCGGAGTAGCATTATCCATCACATCTACGATGTCATACGATGTCATATCATGTGATGTGATGTCATATTATGTGATATGATGTCATCACAGGTTATAGCCACTAATTGTCGTTATGTACGTAGGCGTGTCGCAATGTTTCACCTCAGCACGAACTCTAGCCTCATCCGATCTGGAGCCGGGGTGAGAACACTTAAGGGCCAGTGTCCGGATTGGAAACATGGCGGAATAAATGAATGAATGCCCCAATAGTGGGACAAAAGCTTGTAACAAGAAGACTAGTTAGGGTACACGCGACGTTGGTTCATCGTTACAAGCGTTCGTCGCAATCGACCAATCGCGTTTCAAGGTAACGGTCACGTGCTGCTAAAATGGCGGAACGATCGATCACGTGGTAACGCAAATAGCCGCCTATTGGTCTACTGGAATCATTGTTCGGTTCGGATACACAACTTTCGTCGCAGCAGTGTCTTCGCCAACTTTTTTAGGCTCCACTTAGCCTGCCACCTGCAGCCATAGAACACGTTTCACGTTTTCACATTTCATTAACTTCGACGGCGCTTATATCCGAGTTAACAAATGGCCGAGCATCCACAACGAACATCGTATGCGCAGATGGGGTTGCGCACTTAGTCCTCCGCCCTCCGTTTCCATTACCCGATGTCAGTTCGCTTGCCACGAGTTGTTTTTGCTAATACTTGGCAAGAATCTATACGACTTCCATGCGGTGAGCGGACGACTAAGACACCCGTATATGGCCGTAGCCAAATAAAAACCAGACGCCATTACAGGTGATAGTTCTCCCGCTACGTGTCTCACCTGCCTCGATCCATACTGCTCTACAAAAGTATGCCACCGACGGCGATATCCGGAAGTAGTGGAGAAAAAGGTATATCCAGAAACGCGACTCTTAAGCTTGGTGCGTGACTCTGGTGCATTATCAAAGTCAGGGGGAGGGGGGGGGGGGGGGGGGGTTACAATACATGGATCCGTTGTGTTAGCTGAAGTCTGTATGTACTCAGGGTAATCAGTGCTGATGTTTTGTGACACCTTATTCCCGCCAACTAACAGCAGCATGTTCCTTGATAAGTGCGTGATATGAACGGATAGGTTTTACGCGTAAAGTTGCGTGTGCATGCGCGTGAGTGTGATCGCGGGGCGGGAAAGGCACTGGTAAAGAGAATCACGAATTGCCAATTTCCTCAACGGTCTGTCTGTCTGTCTGTCTGTTTGTCTGTCTGTCTGTCTGTCTGTCCTGAATCGCATAAGACGTCTGCATGTCGGTATGTGCTCGAAAGAAAGCGCATGTCAGCTAGCTATTAGTCAGTTTGTGAGTGTCCATAATTCGCTCAATAAGTCAGTCAGTCAGTCAGCCCAGTCAGTCAATGAGTCAGTCAGTCAGTCAGTCCGCCCGTCCGTCCATCCGTCCGTCCGGTGAGTGAGTCCGTCCGTCCAGTGAGTGAGTCCGTCCGTCCGTCCGCCCAGTGAGTGAGTCCGTCCGTCCGTCCAGTGAGTGAGTCCCTCCGTCCAGTGAGTGATTCTAGTCCAGTCCACTCCAGTCAGCCAGTCAGCCATTCAGCTAGTCGGTCAATCAGTTCTAAGAACTCTCTCTTATCCATGTTTATTGAATATGAAGCGGAATACAGTTACAGTCCAACCCTCTGTTGTTATGACAACAAATAATGCATTTCTCCACCCCCACCCTCGATCATCACGTGTCACCTGGTAGTCTTTGTACCAAATCATTTCCCACAAACACGATATATATATATATATATATATATATATATATATATATATATATATATATATATAAAACTAATGAACAGGGCTCGACAACACAATGAACACACACCCATATCGATGACGTAAGCAATTGCTAGCTTCGCATGTGGGTCACATGTTTCCGGTTTGTTGGCGCTGGCGTTGGTTTCCGCCAGAAAAATGCAACAAGACATTATTAAAGAGATTGTCTGACTGGCATCATCTGTAGAGAGTACTAGCCTGGGGGGAGATATGGAGCAAATCGTTCACGGCACGTACGGGCAAGGGGAACACATGCACACCAACGCCCGCACGTGCACGCGCGCGCATACACAGACGCCTAATTAAACTAACCAAGCTAGCGCGGATCTAATGGGGCTCTCTCCCACCACAGACGCGTAGTCCTGGTCACCTGTGTACGGCAACTAAGGGAAACTGTAATCCATACAAAAGGTGGCCGTAAAACATCAATCATCACCTCTCTCTCATCAAGCCTCTCTCTCTCTCTCTCTCTCTCTCTCTCTCTCTATATATATATATATATATATATATATATATATATATATATATATATATATATCGTTGGGCTAGGATAGTGGTCACCTCTGTAATCAGTCATTCCATTATACCGACGACGTGCTATTCCGAAATTCTCGGTATGATTCCGTCATACAGAGAACCTCATCATACCAAGGAGAAGGATGAAATGGATAGTAAAAAATAGTGTGTACATAATTAGTCTAATTGATCAGTTGTTCCTATTATGTGATATCAATATTACTCTGCAATGTAATCGCAATTATAATCGATTACACGTAGTAATTGTTGAATCGTGATCCTAATTGCAATCATCATAAATAACCATAATCGCAATTAATTACCCTGCTCCCATTATGGCAATAAACTTATTTTTGTCGGAAGCAAAGTTTTGGAGCGCAAAAGAAAGCCACTGAAACCGTATTTAGATCAACTAGATCAAAGCACTTATTCCTTATATCCATTGATTGGTGAGACATTACACATGTCTCAGCAAGAAAAGTCGCCACTCTGGATTCAGTCCCCTGAAGAAACGTCCAGAGTTTGAATTCACGGTTCGAGATTCTCTGTGCCTGTGCCTTATTATACACAGCTAAAACACACACACACACACACGCACATATACACGCACATACACACGCATATATTACACATGTCTCGGCATGAAAAGCCCGCACTGTGGATTCAGTCCCATGAAGGATTGTCCAGAATTTGAAGTCACGGTTTCAGATTTTCTGCGCCTGTGCCTTATTATACGTAGTTAAAACACACATTGCCCGTGCCAGAGATTGAGGTTCGTGTTTTCTTGTTACCAATTTTGTAATATTTGATATCATAAAGGGTTAGTGACGAGTAGGACATAGTATTCAACGGATTTGTATGTTTATGAGGTATTTGACCCTCCAGCAAATATCACAAGACATATTATGCTGCGGTTGAAAAATTTCCTTTTCTGTGCGTGGAGACCATATTTCCCGGTCCCCGCATTCAAGAAAAGTTGATCTAGAGCTGTATATTCCATGTACTATTTGCGTCTTGGAGGGACGCCGTTTAAGTGTTTGGCCTGGTTATCCAGCATTTAAATGACTGTAGCAGACACAGTACGCTCTTAAAGCATTATATGTACTCCTGACTCAGGAATAGAAACACTGCATCGCATCTGGAGCGGTGGCATTGGAGACGGTACGAGATTCTCTATGCCGGTACCTGATAATACACAGCTAAAAACACCCGCACACAGACGCAGATACACACACACACACCCTGAATGTGTGCGTGTCTGTGTCTGTGTGCGTGCGTGTGTGTGTGTGTTTGTGTGAGAGAGACATTTATTGTACGTTGCGTGTTATTGTCTTTTTCCGACGCCGGCATGTCGGAAACAGATCACATCATAGACTAGATATCCATAGCTACCGCCGAAGTCATGTTTGTAAAAGAAACCTTTCACAAAATTGGGTCACCCTAAATAATAATATTATCACCATTAAAACCCGATCAGATTATAACAAATATCTTCGTTTCGGACTTTTTGCCGTACGTCATGAAGTGATAAATATTTCGGATTAATGTTAAAATTACTATTATTTAGTTCGGCTCAAAACTTTTCCGGTTTTACTGATGTACTTTGCTGTAATTTATTACCATCATCGTATATCGGGGCATGCACATTTCAGTCGTCGTAGGTTTGTTCCGTAAGTCGCAAATTTCGTGTTACCAGTAGCCACGATGATGATGATGATGACTGATGTTTTACGGCCACTTTTGTGCACATGGTAGGCTAATTGGGCTGAGCCACCTCCAAACGTATTGAAGCGAAGTCAAAGATGAAGCACCCTTCAGATATGCCAACGCCGAGGTTCGAACTCAGGTGGTAGTAATCTGTGATCTAACGCGCTACCAGTTAGATCACGGAGGCACCCTGCCAGCAACCAGTGTGTATATATATGTGTGTGTGTGTGTGTGTGTGTGTGTAAAGTTTTAATTACAAATTGTTCTTTTTTTATTCATTTCCTAAACGTAATTTTTGCCCCATCCAGTCTATAGGGACATGGAATACATAGACTTTTCTGTATAACAAGATGTATATGTCTGTCTGTCTGTCTGTCTGTCCGTCCGTCCGTCCGTCCGTCCGTCCGTCTGTCTGTTTGTTCGTTGGTCTGGATCTATGTCTGTCTATCTGTCTGCCTATCATAAAGTTAGACATCGCCATTAATCAATGACATGAGAATCTTTCCAAACATAAAACTGCACCACGTCGCGGAGCAACACACACACACACACACACACACACACACTACACACACACACACACACACACACACACACACACGAACGCACGCACGCACGCACTCACACACACACAAGTATTGGGCAAACAAATCTCTTCCAGTCATCAAACGTTATGTGACATGTCATGATCACAGATGTAAGTCAGTACACTGTGCCAGAGGCAAGTAAACCTGGACCAGTAGAGGCAGATATGGGCAGACTTAGATAGGTATGGACCAACACGGGTAGACACAGGGATATATGGGCATACATATGGACACAATTAAATACAAGCATATATGGTAAAACACGGGCAGACATAGGTAGACGCAGGTGGTAGACACGAACAAATGTGGGCAGATACAGGTAAAGAGGAACATACATACATAAATACAGGTAGACACGAACACACGTGGACAGATACAAGTAAAACGGAACATGCATGCATAGATACAGGCAGACAGGAGCATACATGGGCATATACAGGTTAAGACGAACATACATGTACATGGACAGAGCCATTCAGACCCGGCATATATTGTCAAACGCGGATAAAATGAACCAACAAAGACATACATTACTATTTGATTAATATTTAATTTTAGTGGGTATTTTTTACCTGGGTATGACCATGTGATGATAATTCGGTGTAAGTAGTCACCCAGTATAAACATATTGAAATACATAAATAAATAAATAAATGAACAGGCGCAGGATTCGACTTAAATCTAAACCAATAGACGTGTTATATTATGTTCATACATTCAATTCTTAAGGAAGTCTATGAGAATCTTCATGGTCAGTCAAATGCGGACAGACCGAGTGACGGGGTTGAATTATCGGTAACTACAGCAACAAATAAAAATTAAGTATGTGTGTGCGCGCGCGCGTGCGTGCGTGCGTGTGTGTGTGCATGTGTCGTATCCGTAATGGTATCTGTAAAACCATGATAAGAGAAATGGGGATTGGTGAATCATGACCGTATATTTATCCATGTCAGATATGTTATCTGTTATCAGAACGTGGACAAATAAAGGACAAGGCTAGATTCAGCAAGATATAACAAGCCACACGGTGATCATCGTATCCTAGTACAAGGTGTTTGAACATATTTACCGCCGCCTTCTTCTTTGTGCCATTTCTGTGAGGAGTTTTTGAGCTCTGGTGAGCCTCTGTTTTGAGTATTTGTTGCCGCTATTTCCTAGACATACAGATTATCTGTGTCACTGGCTAATCACCCTGCACACACACACACACACACACACCTGTGTTGTCTCGGGGGGGGGGTGCGCGCTGGAGACACCCAATATCGTACGAACGCTTGCCAGACAATACCGCCAACAGGCTGACCAGCGCGTAAAAGGAAATGGCGCCATTTTCTCCCGCACTCGAGAACCCACTCACGACAGCTGTTATCTTTGCCCGCCTGATACGTTGGAGTGATGTCGTGAACGATATCTGCTAAATATGCTTATCTCAGTCGGTTCGCTGTCAACTCACGTGACCGTTTCTGGCCATTAAGTCTGACGTCATCAAACACCGCACGCGAAAATTTTGTTGCGGGCGAAGTTAATAAAATATGCTGAATTCTGACTTTTATCTTTAATAATCGGCGCAAATATTTGATACAACCGATTACGTCGATCTTAACGACAATGAATTATAAAATAATGTTAAGTCCTGATAACCCTACAGCGGACCGATGGGGGGGGGGTTGTAGGGGGGGGGGGCAATGTCTCCGAAGAAAACGAGATGACCAGAAGGAACAGCAGCAACAACAACAACAAGAACGACAACAGCAATCCACATACAATGGTAAGACTGGCCTACTTTGTGCACAAAAGTAGCCGTCAAACATCATTAATAATCTGATAAGACTGGTATTAGAATTCCGACATGGGGTTCTGTAAAGCCTCCTCTACCGACTGTGCCACAAGATCCCCTTAATAGGAATTTGTCAAATATATCGAACGAGTGATTAATTTAGTTTTCTTACCATTTTGGGAATAAAGTTTTAGAAAGAACGAAAACATTTGACACTTCGCAGCAACATAAAATCGGGATATGGCGCCGGGCTTTGTTCACTCGATAAGCTAATTCGGCTCTGAAATATGCGGCATTCAAAAACCAAAAACAAAATCCAGAAATATTTAAATCTTCCTTGAAAAACACGTCTTTAAAACACTACGGGTATCTGATGACAAATGATTCTGCGCAATATAAATTCACCGTATTATTATTTGCAAAATATACATTTATCGGCTTTTCTGTGTTTTCTGTGACTGATCTTTTTAGTCTAGACGTTGGTAACACGAGTGATACATGGCCGACTTCTTGCGAAAACGTCCCCCAAACACAGGTTGAGGTCGGATTTGAACACACACACACACACACACACACACACTGGACGTTTCTCGCGCAATACTCTAATTTTACTGCATGGTGAGGGGGCTAGATAATTCAATTGTTGATGTAGTAATAGTAGTAGTACTAGTAGTTGTAGTAATATTTATTTTCAATTTCAGTATCAAATAACGTATACATAATGCAGTTGTACAAGTACATATAAAGAAATTGGGGGACAATGTAGCCGAAGCTACCTTCCCATTGGCCCCTAACTAATCATAGCTAATAATTATAGTCGGCTCAATAAAACGCCGTTTGTGTATTTGCAAGTCTGGTCGTGTGTCTGTTGGAAGTATGTGGACTAGGTACCAAGGAATATATTGCAGATTATTGGTCAATTGTTATAAACATCATTGCGTTCGTTTTAGCAATTGATTAAACGTTCGCGTTATGATGGCTCTGTATCAATAATCATCATCATCAGCTTCAGCCATGATCAGTCCACTGCAGGACGAAAGCCTTAACATGTTGCCTCCAAAGGTCTCGGTTTCTTACTCTCATCTATCAGTTCACATTGCCCCAGTACTGTTGTAGTTCATCTCTCCACCTTTTTTCGTTGCCTTCCTCGATTTCTTTTGCCACTCACGAGTGTCCAAACGTCAATGCTGCACTCCATCTTTTATCCGTTCTGCGGCTGATGTCATATGCCCGTGTCCATTTTTTGTTTTTAATTATTTCCATAATGTCAAATAACTTTAGTTTGGTCCCTCACCCAATTGTTAGTTTTTCGGTCTTTATAAGTGATGTTGAGCATGTTTCGTTCCATGTTGTGTTGTGCTGTTTTCCATTTTTGTTGTAAATGTCCATGTGTCTGTTCCATATGTCATTGATGGAAGTATACACTGGTTGAGCATGTTGGTAGTGTACCCTTCATAATCGTGATGTGTGCTGTGTCTTCCATATGCCTACCATCCTGCTTTCATCCTCCTTAAATATATATTTAAGATTTTTTACACACAAACACACACACATATCAGATACCACCAACTTTACTTGACTTCCATGTGTATAAGACCAGTATAACAATAAAGGTATTCAATTATAGTAGTGTAGTTCGTTGAGTCAACTATATAATAAACAGTGGTAACCAAAAAACACATAATAACATTTATTCTATAAATAAAAGTCCTTTCAATAATAAATTATTACGTTATGAACTATTACTCTTTGATGTTAGATAAATAAATTACGTATAACAACACACACTACCTAATAGCAACTTTATTTTTAGCATTATTTCAACATTAATTCTAGCTTAGGTTGGCATGGGTAGACTGTCGATTGGGAATGGCAAAAAAGGTTTAGAATGTAAAAATAAAGTCGATTTATAATGTTTTTTAAAGATGGCCAACTTTGAGGATCATAGTGGATGTATTCAGGATTTATCTGTCCTTTGAAGAAAAAAAGCTTCGAATCAAACAATCGTCGATTTTGGTCTTAATCTTTGAGGCGATCTGTGCTAGGTTCTTCGCTAGACTGGAATGGGCGGACCAAGTAAATAACATGCGCTAGGTAGTACCTATTCGTATATATTCCAATAATAATAATACCGATGTGTAATACCGATGAATAACCCGATAGCTGCTAGGTACGTTGGCCAAATCCTTTTCATCCATCTTACTGGATATCCGAATATTCTGATGGTGTCCTGGAATAGATCAGGATGCGCGATGCAAGCGAAACTATAATAATCTTAATTGACGACCGGTGATTATTTTCTTTTCTGAATGTCATAATTCACAAAACGGCAGCACTGGGCTTTGTTGCGCAGGTGAAAAAAATACCTTGTAAGTTTTATTCAATTAATACAATTTCATTGCATTTAGGTGCTTAATGTTATGAGTATCCAGCAGTCAGTATTCTCAGTGATGATAAATATTATCTTTGAACCGATATGCTCGAAAATAAATATGTGGTCCTAACACAGCTGCGTAAACAACTCTTACATATCAATATATTGGTCTCCGTGGGGAAGCCATAAATTACAGACCATATGCGTCTCCCTCATTTGAGGTTGCCAGCCACGTTAAAAGCCATTATTACTATTATTATTATTATTATTATAGTAAAAAAACAATTTTTGTATGATATCACATTATCTTACAAAGCCAGGATACCTGATCTTCAGAAACTGGTTCGAATAACGCTGACTCTATTCCGTTTTATAGAGTTCACAATCTCCAAGTGTATGCGCGACTGTTGTTCCGAAGAATTAAATCGTGTTGGTCAGATAATAATGGTTTTGGCCATGGAACAGGCCTGAAAATAAATTACTAATATTTGTGTGGATGGTTTTTGTTCGCAGACAGTACGTGGTAATTCCCGTCACTTGACCAAAGAAGAGCAAAAAACAGGATCTACTAGAAAAGGCTGACAGTGGTTCCGTGTTACGTACTAACAGGGAAGACGTACAAAAGCAAACTGGGCGAGTGCTTCATTCAGCCTCTGCGCTGATCTTATCTGAGATATAAAGCCAAGCAGCCTCTTCCAAGAGAACACATCTCACAAAGCGTAGGCGAGTCGGGATTTCAAACCCAAAACAAGGTATTTAAAGTGCAATGCTCTAACCACTGTACACTGTGAGTGCCTCACATACAACGTCACATAAATGTCTCTGTAATTGTAATACATGTCATTGAATAGATTTTATTTAAACATGCATATACACAGGTCAAGTATCAACGACAAGGCCAAGCAATTGTAAAACTTCTCGAAACATTTCTTTCCGTAATTGCTCGCCCAATTTCAGATCGTGAGCTATGATTCTCTGGTTTTCCTTTTCTAGATCCAGATGCAAATCGTCGGCAGCAAACTCCAGATGAACGCCGGTTAATATTGCCGTTCCCGTCTGGCATCGGCAGAGTACTATGGCCGGTGGTTTGTCGGGGTGTTCTTCGTAAGAGGCCAATGGAGTGCAGCGTTCCGGATCTGAAGTATCGGAGCTTACAAAATACCCACCTCCATTGTAATAGCATACCGTCTGGATATTGCTGTCCTTCTGTCCAAGCGTCGTGATCTTTCGACATCGATGTCGACTTATTGATGATTCTGGATCATGATTTTCACGATCGTTGCAACCAGTCGGCAACCATTTGAGCTTAACTGCACGAGCACCATCTTCGCTTTTATACTTAAATCCTGGAAATGTGGGACCTAGACATTTACCTGGATGGGAAAACAAAGACAAATAATCTGTTACACATATAGAATAAAACTCTCTCTCTCTCTCTCTGGGTGTGTGTGTGTGCGTGTGTGTGTGTCATGGCGTACATGTTAAGTAGTTTCAGAAATGCCAAAGCAGTAGATATATACGTAGATCTGAGGGTCTCAGAAAATCGAGCTTTTATACGTAAATCGGAATATTATAATAATTACTAATGGTAACAGAAAAGAAAACACTCCTTAGACCACAACAATTAAGATGAAGTAAAACATGTTCATGTTCCATGTAAAACAAACAATCTCAAATTATTGCACTTTATAAAAACGAATGCATTGAAAAAACAAATGATAATAAAATATGTGTCAATGCAGATGTAGTAAAAATAATATAAAACATGTTAAACATGCAATTTCATATTATTGCACTTTATAAAAACTAATGCACTGACTAAAACATATTATTATAAAGTATGTGTCAATCCACAACTAGTAAAAAATAACAAAAACATGTTAAACACCTGTAAAGACAGACTGTGTCATCTTTACATATACCTCATTTCAGATACTATTATAACACAGATCTAGCAAAAAGTCACACATCATTATCACTAGTGGTCTTTCACATAGTTCTATTTCAGCAGATTGTTGTCTGGCTGAAATGGATAGCACGGCATCCATGTTGATTTTTCAAGAAAGAAGGGCATGCTCAGTGTCGTTGAGAAGCTGGGATCTAGCATAGGTGTCAATCTTGTATCACATCTGGTAGTTCTGAAACTCACCGACGATCGAGTGCGTCTTAATATTCATCTGCCACGAGGCCAAACCGAATAGTCAATTTACGAACAAATGATGAGCTCCTGGACTCCCGAAGCGCAGGGTCGGAATTGAGTGCAGCAAGGTCCCTCAACGCATCATCGTGGAATGGGACAATCTTGATCATCTTGTTGACAACCGCCACGTAGAAATTGCGCACACTGTCTGTCAAAGATGCGTGTCGCAGTGGCCTCCACCAAAATATCCTCATCGTTTGTCACAATGGAGCATAGCTTCACGCCAACAGCCAGGAGGCTGTTGTCAAGTTGTTGACGACTGTCAGCAAACGGCACTGCCATGAAGTCTAAGGCGGACTTGATCGCTCTCGTAGTGACAAACTTTGCCATAAAAAATGAAGCAGACGATTCATCTCAGGAAAGAAGATGGCAATATATGTGACGTCCGTCTGATAAATTGTATTAAACTGGTTGAGCGTCTCAAGAATGAAGGCGGAGAACATGAAATAAGCCATGTTTGTTTGGACTCGATGACCTTGGCTGCACTATTCGTCGTACCGGTCGTGATTGCGCGGCAAACAATAACACGCGAATTATAGCAGACACAGTTTGGACAGTTTCTGTTGACCCAGAAAAAGACGCCAGACATTTCTCAGACAAAAATAAAATCAATTATCCTACGCCAAGCTTGATAAACTTTCTTGTTTGGGTTTCGTAAAAAAAACGGGAGATGGTTTTGTTGTTTGGGGAGAATCCCCAGGCTGTCGCTTAATCAGCACAGCCTCTATGTTGGAGTGGTTGAGAAACCTCCTCCCCCACCACACCACTCACAGGGGAGCAGTACGGAAAGATGGAGCCGAAATACCCTGAGGGTGGTCACTGCCAGAGTGTTTTACGTCCTCAGGGGGGTTTTAACGTCCCCCTTTATTTTAAATAATTCAGTGGAGACGGCAGCGCCATTTAACGTGGTCAGCCACCCACGATGTAGTGAGCCGAGAAATTAATCCCTGGAAAAGTTTCGACCTCTTACGGAGTTCGAACCAAGTGCCGGGTGCTTAACCACTAGGCCACCGGAGCTCACTAACGGGAGATTTGCGGCTCCCGCCGGGAGATGTGGTTCAAAACCGGGAGACTTAACTTGACTGGTGTGTGCGTGTGCACGAGTGTGTATTATTTTACTGACACCCCGTAGTAAAATGTAATACTGGGAAGTGTGTAGTGCGGGACTCTACCAGCTGCACCACAGTGGCACACATCTTAAAGCATCCACTGATACAAGCTGGGTACATTTCAGTGTAAACTAGTTGAGAATAATAATGTTTGCATATTCCTGTGTAACATATTTGAATAGTTGTTTTAATACATATCTTTGTTTATAATATTATGTTGTAAAGTACATAGCCATTCAGCCGCATACCAAAACACATAACTTAATATGAACATTTATTGTCCAACACACAGAATAGTTCGCTGGTCGCCATTACGTCCTGTCCAACCCTTCCTCTCCAGCCTCACTGCCTAACTCCCACAACCCCCAGCGTGCGGTCACATGATCATCATTATATACCTATTCCAGCTACCTGAGAGGGTGATATACTGCCCCATAATGCAATATGCACAACTTCACTTCAACACAACGTCATATCATAACAACATCATAACATGGTCGGTTATTGGTCAGTGTGTGTGTGTCTCTCTCTCTCTCTCTCTCTCTCCTACTGTCCTGTCTGTCTCTTTCATCATCTCTACTGCCTTCCTTTACTAATACGAGATAGTCTTCATTTCATATCATCTCTCACCTCGTCTTATCTAACACTCATAACTGGTCGTTATTGTGTGTGTGTGTGTGTGTTTGTGTTGTGTGTGTCTCTCTCTCTCTCTCTCTCTCTCTCTCTGTCTCTGTCTTTTCTCTCTCTCTCTCTCTCTCTCTCTCTCTCTCTGTCCGTCTTTCTCTCTCTCTCTCTCTCTCTCTCTCTCTCTCTGTGTGTGTGTGAGTCATGCTTATGGATAAAGTAAAGGTGCATTCTTGCATAATATATTCTGTTGGAATATGTAATATGATAAGGAAGGAACTGTACCAACACATCATGCTAGCTTAATTACTTGATCTGTGTCTTTTTTTATTACACCTTTTACTTCCGGTAACACAGACCGTCGTAAACGTAAAGTAATGCATTTGCTTGCACTCGACGACCCCTTTTGAATCGCCTCCAGCAAAGTAAAAATGCGTTCGCATAATTTTTAATAAATAATAATAATTGTAAATAAGCACAACCAATCTCATCCCCGGAGAGCGCACCCCGCTTGTGGGTAGGAAATAAAATGTGAAATGTCAATATATTCAGCATGGGAATATCTTGGCGGAGAAGTCTGAAAATGGTCCTCTATTTGATGTACGGTGATTTTTGTACCGTAACTGTATTGGGCGATCATCTTTAGTTTACTATTTCAAAATATTAACTGGTGTATTATAATAATAATAATAATAATAATAATAATAATAATAATAATAATAAAGAGTGTGTGTCTATGGCACGAACAGAAACATCGGGGTTCATACCCCAACCGGACTGTGTCTGAGGGGTGTTTCATCTTTCACTTTATCTCATCAATTTCGGAGAAATCTCAGTCATATTAGCCTATCATGTTAACACAGGTGACCACAAAACAGCAATATTTATAGAAAAATATGACGTACCAAATATCAATTAGGGTTCACATGATGTAGATAGCTAGTGTATAATAATAATAATAATAATAATAATGAGGTAGATGATGATGATGATGATAAAATAATAATAATAATAATAATAATAATAATAGGTTTAACATAGCAGCCCAAAACACGAAACATAATAATATATTACCTGCGTGAAATATTCGAACACATTTGGATGGAGCATGATTGTTAGACTGTACATGTTTCGCCCCATTCAGATGAAGACAGAACTAAGCCTTACCTGGGAAGAATTTCAAATATCTTTCTCCGCACACCTCCAACGGCCCTCCTTTGTCAAATTCTACAAACTCACTGCCGAAGTATCCGCCTGCACAAAGACCCAAATAGGATCCGCCTTCCTGTACATACTGGCGAACGCGATCCATCCCAACCGTACCCAGAGCTTGTTGGTAGCCTTGGTCGTACCCACCGCCAAAAATTAACAAGACGGTGCCTTCTTCCCAGCCTCCTGGAGAGAAGAAATATAAGATAGTCATCCATACACACACGCACCCCCCCATAATATATATATATATATATATATATATATATGATTGATTATTGATGTTTTACGTCCACTTTTGTGCACATGGCAGCTTAAATGGGCCGAGCGATCTCTAAAAGTAATGTAGCTAAGTCAAATACGAAACACCCTTCAGATATGCCCACGCCGAGATTGTAACTCGGGTTGTAGTAATCTGTGATCCAACGCACTACCAGTTAGGCCAAGGAGGCGCCCCTCGCGTGCGCGCGAGAGAGAGAAAGGGGGGGGATGTTTTTTTTATTTGCACTGGTCATATCTTGGATAAATGGCCGGCATACTATTCAGCAGCGAAATGATATGATCATATAAAACATTTCACACAGACGCCACTAGGATGGGAAACCTGATCTTCAGACCTGAGGCGCAGTACGCTACCAAATGTGGTGTGAAACTCGGGTGAAGGGGGGGGGGTCACCATCATGAAGTTATATTAGCAACCTATTTAGTACATACATCTAATAATTCTATATTTGGGTTATGAAAACTACGATGAATAAATTAACCGTAGCGTTATATATATATATATATATATATATATAATGGCCGAAATGGCAGTTATTTTATCTGACTGACTACCTCCAATGGGGGAGATGCATATGGTCTGTAATTATCGATGACTAATTCTAAACAAATTTAAAATTTACAATACATGTATATGGCATATCCACGAAGAAACACGTGTCATTTGCCTGGCTGGATGTAAAGACGCTAACGAAACAACTCCAATCAAGATGGCCAACCTATATATTAAACACACACACACACAAACAAACAACACACGTGCATATATCAAACATGATAAAGAAGAAGATGCTGATATAATGCTTCCAGTTTACCTAAATACTGACAACAACCAACCTCATCTAGTAGATTGACACATCGAGCCAGACCTATAGACACCTAACATCCCCTTTATGACACGTGAACGGTTTACTGTTGGCCTGCTTACATTTGACTAACCGAAGTCACCCCACACGCGGACCTGTAACGCTTCCTTGCCGGGGTCTTGCTAGCCCCCCGATTTGCCCAATCCCGACCTGGATCACGGCACTATGCTGCACGAGTTTCCCATCCAGGATCATGCTAGCTCCTGATTGGCTAAGTTCTGGCCTGGATCACCCCACCACGCATCAATGATCAAGCCCTTCTCGGGTTATTATGTAACATTCCATTGACCTCAACCGAAAAGTCTAAGTGGTAGCGCGTTGGACCACAGATCACTACCACCTGAGTTCGAATCTCGGTGTGTGCATATCTGAAGGGTGTTTTATCTTTGACTTCGCTTCATTACCTTTGGAGGTCGCTCGACCCATTTAGCCTAACAGGTGCACACAAGTGGCCATAAAACATCAACCATCATTATCACCCCTGTTCAAATAAATGAACAGATAAAAACAACTCCTACTATAATGCAACGTCCGGGATTCGAACCTCCGCCCTCCCGCACAGCATGACCATAAATAAGATCTACCACGCTCTAACTCAAATATCAAAAGGTACATGGTACATCCAGGTACCGAGGCAACAGCTAGTAATGTACAAACGACAGAGAAACTTCTTTTTAAAAGTAATTCCAACATAACAATAAGAAGTAAAAAATACCTTTTATTAACTCTGCTGGCATCACAGTCTGTATGTTGTACAATTTATCTTCAAGAAGCTGCTTCAAACAGGAACACAGCCTGAGTACACCTCGTCTTGTGCTACCTTCTCCCGCGTACACTCTGATAACGCCACAAGCCATGACGACGCTGTTTAGATCTGTCAGGAATGATGAATGAGAAACGTTGGTCGTTGTATCAGGCATGGTGTAAACTGCGGGTATAATTATGTGTTTAGGTTCTTGTGTATATCTAAATCGTATGATGAAGATGGGGGTGTGCGCATGAAACAGACGTGTTTTTTCGATCTTCTTCTCGTCGTCCTTTTGAATGAAACATCCCTCAAGATCAAACAGTATTCGACAATGTGACAGATTTCTTTCTATATCGTTTGACAGATGCTAACCAGTGAGACGGTGAGGGCTCTCTATAACAACGACGCTGCTCATACCTGAGTCATAAGGTCAAAGGGCAAAATTGAGTGACCGGACCGAAGGCTTTTGTTAAATCGTTAAACATCCCAGAAACGCAATCGATGACGAGGCTAAAAAATGTGGCAGCCGAAAGAGTTGCGAAATACTACAAAGGAAATGTACTTAGTAAGTGTTTATAAGATTATTTCCATCGTATAGTCATTTGCCTCTTTTCAGTCTACGCATATAGACCCACATCCCTCAACAACAGGACGATGTGGGTATGCTGGAAGTTGATACTCCATATAAATGAATAATTTGAATAGCATTCGTTTTGATAAGAGCTGTTGTTCAGCCGTCCATTACAGTCGTTATTTACTAGAAGCCAAACAGTAGTAATTGTCAGCGAGAAATGGCAACAGTAGTAGTAGTAATACCAGTAGTATTAGTATAACATGATCTTATTGTTGTTATTGTTGTTGATGGTTTCGTGTTCGAATGTTAATGGTCGAGTTCAGTTGAGTTGTTTAGACTCGGTGCTGATGCCGAGGTGCGACTGCATATGGAAACATATCACACACACACACACACACACACACACACACACACACATATGGGCTGGATTCCAACCCACGGCTTGCAAGTTTGTAGCGCAGCGTTCTAACCATTGAGCCATCAGAAAGCCCAGAATAGTCGTCGTCGCCGTCGTCCTAGTAGCAATAGTAGAATCCTTTGTCAAAGAAGAATTCCTCTTCCTGCTGCACAGGAATTGCTTTTCTTTCATATATAACTCACATACCCTACACTTTACGAGTTGCTTCGGCATTGTACACCTCGAGAGATGACTTTGGATGAATTGCATACGAAATGTAACATCGCAAACAACATGAAGAAAAGTACAAATGCATAATAATTGAGATAGAGAGAAAGAGAATACAAGGTCGTTGTTTCAAAACTGTTAGTAATGAGAAGATGGAATACACTATATATATACATATATATATATATATATATATATATATATGTACTGAATGAGTTTCTTAATCTCAATTATCACTGCGGGTGACCAAGCTCAACCTATTAATTCAAGTGGACATTCATTCAATAAGTATAATTTATTTGTTATTTCATGGCTTGCTGATGACTAAATGACAAATCCAACTTCGCCTTAAGGAATGTTTATAACGTGCATGTAAACAAGACTTCAGTGGTCGAGGCTTCATCTTGGTTTCGTTACAGGAGAACATTCGTTACAGCCGACTTTCAATACTTTGAAATATATATATGGAACCAATAAATCACACAATAATTATCGCTAATTGTGTTCATTAAAAACAAACAATACTACCCTTCTGTTGAACAGCAATACATTATATATTCTTTTATAGCCCTGCGTCCATTCAATTACACGTATTCGAAATCGTCTCAGTGTACTTGATGTATCCATGTAAGTGCATCTCCAGAAAGTAAATCTGAACTCTGAACGCAGCGAATAGTCCTAGACAGCCTAAATAAACCTTATTTATATCTTAGCAACTTAAAGTGACCAACCATCGCTCTAGTAATGAAGTAATTTCCAGGAACGACTTGCATTAAATTCATAAGCGTGGGGCCCTACTTCCCCTCCGATTTTCAACTTAAAGGTGGAAATTATAATCCGTAGAGGTTTGTGCAGCAAAAAGGTGTATTACAGCACAGGCAATTCTCATCTTATTATACAATAAACCATTCAGTAGACAAGTGAATGATGTCAAGGGAAAATCCGGTTAAAATGCTGCCATTCGAGCATTTGACATAGTTGTGTCTTTGTTATCAATTACCGCGCATAATGCATCGCGGAATAACATATGTGCTAACATTTTCAAATGGATCTACATTCAGTGGACTTGGGTGTAATATGTAGAAAGTATGCATCCAACACCGTAATACTCGCATACCAAAGTCTGAAGGTCATAGGTTTTAGGATGCAGATGATTAGAATACCTTATAATATCGGCCTAGACAATTGTTGTATATCATAATTGGGCATCTACGTAGCTTAGTCAGTTGAGCAGTTGGTCATGACCAAAATGCATCAGGGTTCAAATCTCGACCTAGCTATGTTTGAAGAGTGTTTCAGCTTTCATTTCGCCTCATATCCTTTGGGAATCGCTTGGCCCATTCATAATAATAATAATACATTATATAGCATCATAATCAACCTGAATTACTTTAAGGTGCTTTAAACAGGAATGTAATTTAAATTGAGTTCTAAATCATATAGCACAAACATATTTTAGACATAAACACACAAACTTAGATTTATTATAAATAGACTACTTTAAATATTTCTTTACTTCGTGCACATTTAATATGATTGAGCAACTTATTTCACAGACTGGGAGCTGATTTACTCAACAACATCAACCAAGCAGATTCTTGCAATTAGATTATAATTGTATCGTTTTGCAGGAATTTCTGTTATATTGTATATATTAACATATTTACTTAGATGTAGGTCATAACCTATTTTATTGATTTATATACGTAAACACCGTCATTCCATATTAACTACACAGTCTCGATTATGCATTGTAGCCTCAAACTATAAGCATTACTATATTTAAACTATGTATACCTGACAGGACGCGATGGCTGTGTGTTTCAGTAACGCTTTGCGCCTATACTGGCAGCATTGGAGTTTGAATTGTGTGCTGGATTGAAACAGATCTGAGTCAGGGATAATTATACTGTAAAGTGCCGTAGAGCAGCTTCTAGCTGAATAGGTCGCAATATAAGTGTCATATATATATATATATATATATATATATATATATATATATATTATATTATATATTATTATTGCTGTAAAATATGTTGTTCTGTAAAATATGTTGACCCCGTATCGACTTGAGCTTAACTCAGATCGAATAAGGTTAGGCAGTTAATTACACCTGTAGGGTTTTCCGTGACACGACAAGACATGTTTATGCTGGTCATTTATAACCACAATAAAGGAAATTCCAATTAGCTACAATGCATTCGTGTTAATAGGTGTCACTGAAACACATATATGTCATATAATTGTATTGTTCAAATATGTATGTAAGCATGTGCGGTCGGCATGCAGGTTCGCCACGAGTAGACCGGCTTCCCCATCTTAACTAATGACACTGTGCCGTAGACTAACCTGGGCGCATTAGCCTATCACAAAACGGTTATATGATCCGAAATTATTGTATATTTAATGCCGTGTTACTGCACTTTGGAGACTGCACTTTGTAGACCGCACTTGGTAGACCTCACACTCACGCTGCAATATTCGTAATCAACTACCCTGTTCATATAATATTTTAATATAGATAGATGTGCAAATAATGAACCAATTCAGCTTGTAAACAACGGCAAAACTGAAACAGGACTACCTGCAAATCCCCCAAATATTCAGCCCAAAATGACTCGGTAATTATATTTGTAAAACAGATGCATAACCTACATCTTGGGTATAAACCTAAAGCAACATTGTTGCACATAACACCAAACAAAATGGAATGTGCCGAGCCGTGATGGCACAGTTAGTTAGGGCGTAGGACTAGTAACCGAATGGTCGCGGGTTCGAGGCTCCGGATCTGCAATGCTGTGGTGTGGTGGCGACTGGTTCACCCAGCCAGAATTGAGAACATGACAGAACGTATTATGCACTACTGACTACGCGTTTGAGGAACTCTTGGCGCTTATAATGGCAGCATGCGTTGTACGTTCCCTTGGGGGTTGAGTTGTGTTCTGGATTGAAACAGGTCCGAGTCAGGGATAATAATACTGTAAAGCGCCTAACAGCAGCTATCTAGCTGGATAAGCTCCTATATAAATGTCACGTATTTTATTATTATTATCTAACAACTGATATCGTAGAATAATATTTCGATGTTTTGGCCAAACGTAGGAATCACGAAATAGGCCGCCAGCTTAAACCCGAAATGGGTCATAATCGATTATGCTAATGACTTCTTCAATTATAAATAATCAATGATATAACCAAAAACCCGAGTATGTTCCCTCATAAGGTTATAAATAAAAGCAGCGATCGTGTTAACGTGTTAGACAGGTAAATCATTCGTTCGGAGAGATACTGTAATTGACCACCAAACAAAATATTTTCTTCTCAAAAACACATTTCCCAGATGCTGACGAGTTTATTTTAATGTGTAAATGATGGGTAACGTGGAAACCATTGACCTGAAAGAAAACTAGACCGAACGCGGCCGCCAATTTGATAGCAAACAGGCCCCAACTTCCGGTCGGGGAAGTAATATAAAAGGAATATATTTTCATCGGTAATTATAAGGAACGCATTTAAAATAGCGGTTAACGCGGGTTTTTGGGCAGGAAATTAAGCGTTAACTATTATTATATTTAGTCTAACCGACAACCTCTCGCGCCTCTCCGGCGTTTGATCCCGACTAGACTAGATCTACGGACTTGCATAAAACGACATTTACATATTTAATTACATATAATAGGACAGGAGAAATACAGATGCTCTGCACACACAAAATTATAATGCACACATCACCATAAACATCCGTATTCGTAGGTTCAAAACTCGAAGCGCAGCCGCTTCAACGTTGCTTTTTGCCGCTACCGGAAGTCAGAGCTGTTTGGTCATGGCGGCCCAATCAAACACCACTAGCTGCTCGGTCTAGTTTTCTTTTAGGCCAATGGTGGAAACTTTCTTTTAAAAACAGTAACCGTTTTTAACTCCTGTGAATAGTAATTAACTAATACACATCTGCCCGACTTATCGTAAGACAATTTTTATTAGCAAAAACCCCTCATCATTTCAAAGAACAGTTGAAATTACGATAAAAATGATGAATCTTGCTGATTGCTGATAAAGAGTAATTTAAATATATTTACTTTATTTTAACGCAACGTAACATTACCAATAGTTGGGGGAAGGGGGGGAATTAATAAATACTAGCCAGCAAAGCATAGTGGCTGTGCCCAATAGGCGACAGCCAAAGGTCTCCACAGCAAACTTTAACAAGTAAAACATAGTTCCTAAACAATTTGTGAAGAAAATGAACTCCGTCTACGTGTTGAAAAATACGATAACAACAAACAGATAAAATGTACAAATATATGTTTATTTCTGCAGATATTCAACCATTTATCCTTAAAACGATACGTGAAAACTAGCTATTTTCAATGCCAACCGGACAACTAAATCCCAGCCGCCAAGTAATACTCAAACAAAATCCCATTCCAGCTACTGTACGCAATAAACGCTAAATCTACGTAAGTACACGAGTACACAACGTTACAAGTTTAGTAGTATTACCAAAAAATATTTATCTATATATATATATATATATATATACTAGTTAATGCCCTGAACACAGCAGTTCATATTATCGAATATAAAATTATTAGATATATTCTGAACATAAGATGGATACGAATCCTTATTACAGTTATATGCAAACGACAGATACGTCGTCGAGGTGAAGTTGGTGTGAGACAATAGATGAGAGACATCGAGTGATAATCATCATCATCATTCGCTGAATATGTCGGAGAACGAGAGATAGCTGACCAGTGATGGCGGCAGCGGCAGCCGTTCTATGTTCGGTATGATGCTTGCGCCGCCGGTGGCCAGCACCAGCTGCTCGCGTATCGCTATCCGGGCGATCTGGGTCAGGCTCCGGGTCCTGCCGAACGTCTCCCGGATCCAGCGCCAGACGCGCATCGAGACGCCGCTCTCCGGGCGGAAGCGTATCAAAGCGGGCACCTGGAAGTCGAGCTCGCGGATCTTCTGCTCGACGACGGCCGGCGTGAACCAGCGCTCGTTCGACATGTGACATCCGGCCTGTAGGATGTACTTGACCAGGATCGGGTTCGACATCGTGAAGGCGATGTGCAGCGGGCTCTCGACGCTGGCGGTGTGCGTACGCAGCGCGGCGCCGTGCCGTATGAGCAGCGCCGAGATCTCGCGCTGATCTCTGATGAGGGCCTGCTGCAGGGGCGAGTAGCCTCGATGGTCGACCACGTTGACGTTCGCCCCGTTGGTCAACAGGACCACCGTCGTCTGGCACTGTCCCTTGGCCGCCAATCCCAGGGCCGTCTCGCCGGCCGGGTTGGCAACATTGACGTCGGCGCCCTGTTCCAGGAGGTATCGGACCACTGACACGTGCCCGCTCTCCGACGCCTTCCGGAGACATTCGGGCAGGTCGTAGGCGACACCCGGCGGTCGAGCGTCCATCAGATATCTGACTATGGCTAGGTGGCCGCGCAGACAGGCCAGGCTTATCGGCGTGAAGTGGAAGTTGTCTCGCGTGTCGAGCCGCGCCGAGTGCTCGACCAGAGATCGTACGATCTGTTCGTTGCCTCGCACGGCGGCGATATGTAGCGGCGTCCTGCCGTCACCGTTGATGTTGATCTCGGCTCCGCGATCCAGAAGCCAGTGTACCATAGCCGGCTTGTCGGCAATGGCCGCGTAGTGTACGGCTGTATGGAAGTACATGCCGATCCAGTTGATGTCGGCCCCGTGGGCCAGCAGCAGCTCGGCCAAGGAGATATTCCCGTGCGATGCCGCCCACTGTAGGGCAGTCTTGCCCTCGCAATAGGACTTCGAGCCCTCCATCAAGCATCCCGTATTTAGGATCATCTCGATGATTTCACGATTCTGGATCCGGGCCGCCGTTACGATCGGCTTCTCGTAGGTGCAGTAGAGGTGGCAATAGCTGGCCAAGTCGACGTCGGCGTTGTTCTCGATGAGCATGCGCACCATGGCCACGTTCTGGTTGTCCATGGCTATGTAGAGCGGCGTGACGCTGGTTGACGTCATTTGGTTGACGTCAACGTGGCCGTCCTGGATCACGTGCACCGCCGTCTCCAGGTCGTTCTTCCGAACGGCCTCGAACAGCCTCTCGGCGATGTCGTCGATGATGTTGGGCATCCCGTCATCGCCGAGCTCTATGCTGCCGTGGCCATAGATGTCTTGATGTAAATCCATAGGAAGCTGAAAAATAGGTACACGAGTGAGTGAGTCACTGACTGACTGAGCGAGAGCTTTATTGAGCCTCGACGCTGCTCACACCTAGGACATATTCCCTGTGTGCAGCCCACTTAGGAAACGATATTATCGGGCTGAGACGGTTTACTGATGGATGAAAAATCGAAAAACAGACACATTCAGTTTACTTCTACACCAACAGTCTGATATATGACCAAAGCATAAACAACCAACAATTACACAAGTAATCGAAAACTATGACGACAACAATAATTACAAAAGTGGTAAGCTTAAGTAGGCACGATATATTTATCCCAACAAACACATCCCCTCTCCAGAAATGGTATGACAATACCACAGTTCCCGGCCTCAACTTCCTCCCTAACAGACAGGCAGACACCCAGCTCCGCCGACTACGTTTTGGGGTTTTTACCAAAAAATACGGAACAAATAACCGTCCACAATATGCCCTCACTGCCAACAAGACTTTACCCCCAATCCACTACCTAATAAACTGCCCAGCTCACCCCACCTGCCGACAACGACTAAAGGACCAATTAACCCCTCAGCAACACAGCTGGACGGATCACGACATTGCCGCCCTCCTCATCAGAAAGGCCACCATCATCCCAGGCAGTATTCTCCATTTACTTAAGTAAGATCCATCTTCCACTAAAATCAGTTATTATATAAAATATATTTTTTATTTATTCTACTTCCAGAGGCTGTGCTCAGTAAGCGACAGCCTGGAGTAAATCCCCAAACTACACAAACAAACAAACAAACAGGCACGGTATTAACTCAGTCCTATCAGAATTTGGTTTAACCAAACCGTTCATGGTGTGCATCGTTCAAAATAAAGGGATAACGCAATCATCCAGCATGAGGACTCGAAAACAAAGAGATATGTGTGATGCACCACATTGGCACCGTAACTAGACGATCGAATGCGGTAATAAATGAAGCGGAACCAATACGTCAGAAAATACTACAATGGCAAGGTTCGACTGGTCACGCATTCTCGCGCTTCAGTTGTTTCCAAGGGTTGCCTCTGTCATTCTCTGTCGTGTTGTCACCTACCGATGAACCGATGTTACGTCGAGGTTTGTTGGATTTATTAAATGCAACGACTTTCATTTGAAGAGAAAGCCCGTCGTTTATCAAGCTATGGTGGGTAGCTACCAAAAAATTCCTTATGCAGTTTTACTGTTAGGTCTGGCTTCATAAATCTCCAGAATGAAAAGACCGAATTCATTGATTTCTCATCGAAGCAGCATGTAAAGAAAACTAAGTTAGGATCCAGTTATATATATTGTTCCATTTCTGTAGGAAATCTCGGGATTTTGTTGGATAAAGCTCTAGAATTGCAGAATCAGGTTTTATTCCTAAGTATATAAATGATGAGAGTTGCAAGACTTTAGTCCAAGCCCATATAATTTCTCGACTGCACTATAGCAATACATTGTTATAAAATATATCCCTCTCTCTGACAAACCAGCGAGTGCAGAACTGTGCTGCATGTCTGGTAAAAGTAACAAGCACTCGCAATGGAGGAAATATAAGACCAGTTTTGTTCCAGCTGCATCGGCTTCATATACGTTTCAGAGCACTGTATAAAATCCTGATTCACTCATTCAAAGTGCTGAGTGGAACAGCACCGCTGTATATAAGGGGACAGTTCACGCTCAGAAAATAGTTCTTAAATATGTAATGCTTAGAACAGTAACCAAACATTCCACAATAATAATCAGGAAATGTACCTGATATCACAGATATGGGGAAATAATCCAAATCACTGGAGGGCCGCCATTATAGCTGCGCCGGAAGCCAGATTCAAAGGCGGGAAGGAGAAAACTCAAACGTTCTGACGGCATATGAGCGATCTCTAGGCTGACGCGGATTATAGTTGCTCAAGAGCGTTAATATCTCAGCCATTTTGAATCATCTTCCTCTTCTAAGGTTTCCCTCCTACTCAAAGTGATATGGAATTACGGTTGTATGTCATTCATGCCGTAATTTTAACAAGATAATTGCGTTTTGTTCTGGAACAATTCTTTGCCCACAATTGTTTACAAGCTTTTCTATGGGCTCAACAGACTTTCGGTCAAACTACTGTGTTCAGGTGACGTCAGCATTAAGGAGCTTCCGGTTTCTGCCTAGTTTCAAAAGGGCGGCGCCCACAAGCCATTAAAAGTCGATTAATCAGCACTTTGAATTGGATTATTTAATCTCTGGGCGATCGTTTACACATTTTGACACAATTTATGATATTTCTGAGCATAGCTGTATTAGTCCTGAAAATCTAAATGAAGGTGGACCATCCCTTTAAGTGATCTGATCAAAAAGTGTATGCCAGTGAGACTGCTGGGATCTGAGTCTTGTTGGCGGCACCAAAAAAAGCCACATACGATTAAGAGAACTCTTTCTGAACATAAGCGCCCAGGCTGCGGAATAAGTTGCCAAATCATATTAACTTACAACAAGTAAAGAAATAGTTTAGGGCTCTTAAATAGCACCTATTTAAATGAGCCTATTTATAATATACAAACCAATGTATTTATGTACAAAATCGGGTTGTGATATATGAGATGATGACTGGTGTCCTACGACCACTTTTATGTACACGGTAGGCTAAATAGGCCGAGCGCCCTCCAAAGGTAATGAAGCGAAGCGAAAGATGAAACAACCTTCAGATATGCCCACGCCGAGATTCGAACACGGGTGGCAGTGATCTGTGATCCAACACGTTACCGCTAGACCACGGAGGCGCCCGTTGTGCTATGTGAGATTAAAACTTGTTTAAGTTATGTTTTAAATGTAAACCTCATTAGAGCAATTCAAATTGATGATGATTGATGTTTTACGGCCACCTTTGTGCACAAGGTAGGCTAAATGGGCCGAGCGACCTCCAAAGGTAATGAGGCCAGGTAAAAGACGAAAGAAACTTCAGATATGCCCACGCCGAGATTCGAACACGGGTGGTAGCGATCTGTGGTCCAGCACGCTACCACTAGACCACGGAGGCGCCCCCTCAATTCAAATTGAATAAGGGGCTATATACACACACACACACATATATATATATATATAAATTAATATTAATAAACTTATGCCATTCTCAGTATTACATTGCCATAATGATTGACTACCAAACGTAGTTCGCCCACATATATAGCATATAGCTAGCTGAGAATAAATGAATTACCCTTTCTATCTCTAACTATTTATTTACGAGGTAGCACAGTATTATAACTAGAACCGAAAGAACGTACGTAGTAAGATAGTTTAAAACAATACCAACGACGACAACGACAAGCATAATAAATATCACACCCGACTACAAATGAATTACATATAATAAACACAGCCCTCCTTGAATTATGCCCCTTTAAAAGGTGTTCCTAAATATAGCATGTTGTTGTGGTTTATTTTTGATAATCATCTTTTTCTCATACACACATACAACAATATTTTTGTTGTCGTTGTCGTCATTGCGGGATCTTAATGCTCACAAGGGATATTGTAATATTGTAATAATAATAATAATTATTATTTTTGTTGTTGTTGCAGATATTTCTAGAAAGCGACATAGGAACACATACAAACAAACAAATGCACCCCCCCCACACACACACACAGAGAGAGAGAGAGAGAGAGAGAGAGAGAAGAGACACACACACACACACACATATATATATATATATATATATATATATAGTGCAGCATATATAACCAATGTTACCTCCGATTACAAGCTTTAAAAAGTGGCTGGTTTTCTCAAGTTCCACACGCGACAAAGAAAACCACGTATTGTGTGTGGAGTTTGTTTTTAATAAGGTACACACGCCGCAAATGACCTTAATACACACCTACAACAACTAGAACATTGACCAGTAAATAGAACGATAACGAAATATTTATAGACGTCTACGTTTTGTTCGGAGAATCGGTTCATTAGAGGTTGGCCGTTTATCTCAATAGAAATTGTCTTGAAAACCTAGGGTTGAGGAGGAAAAGGCAACCGATATTCGGAATAGGCAAGCGCGACGTTTCTTCTTCTTCTCCAAGTGATGCGCATAGTAAATAAATCCAATAATTTCGGGCCGAGCGATTTTAGCCGGCAGGTGTGTTTTAGCAAGGTGGAATAAGGCACCGATGTAGATAAGCTTGAATCGTGAATTCAAACTCTGGATGATTCATCAGGGGACTGAGAAGTAACATCTCACCAGTCTCTCTCTCTTTGTGTGTGTGTGTGTGTGCGTGACTGATGCTAGTCTGTTCGTTACCATTTGACTCCGATGTATGGGTCATCCCTGACCGGCAACAGAATCAACTTATGTGTAAACAAGATAAAAATAGTTTGTATTTGGCGGGGTGAGGGGGGGGGAGGTAGATATAACGTTGTGCTACTGGTTTATACACTTGGCCAAAGTTCGGTATATGTGTCTTGATGAATGATATCAGCTACGCTGAATCCTTCGCTAGTAGCCTCAGTGATTAATTATACGGCCATTCGCCTTCATAACACACCATCCCGCGACAAGAAGGACTGTCCTCCCGCCCCCCCCCCCCCCCCCCACTAATCAGCGAGTCGGTAAACAATAACCGTACACACGTGTTGACAAAACGCGTTCGCTGACAGGGCATTGTCCGTCAAGTCGACGAAGAGCCATTCTGTGATACGTGCCATCAAATTATATCGTATGCATGCTCTAAAATAGGACGGATTACGTTTAATCGGTCGAGCAGTTGTCTCGTCAATGCCAGTGCCTGTCGCTTGAACAGTGAATTCCGACAAATTGGATCCATGGTCTAATTTTGTCCGGAGGGACACAATCTACCATCGACACGGCCATAAATCCATTCACCCATTTAAAGCAATTCTTTGGTAGCCGATACCTTTTCGACTGATTCTAATAGCCGTGACTTTTATTGGTATTGTTAGTCACTCTCTCACTTATACCTAAATAAAAAATACGCGAAAGGTTTATTTTTGTGGGCAGAAACGTCGTATTAGGTTTGTGTTTACACGGGATCACTTCGAGCTGGTCACCACGTGGCTTATTAATTATTTTCATACAGCATAATACGCACGAATGCTCAGGGTCGGCATGCAGATAATTAATTAAAAAAGGGGGAACTTCAAAGACCCCCTGAGGACGTAATACACTCTACTCTGGCAGTGAGTTTTGAACAACCACTCAATAAAAAGAACCGTGTGCTATCACTGTTTCGTGATCATAGATCATGAAACAAAAGAAAATAAATCAATCAATCAACCAATCAATTTTATCCACAGTTTTAGCAAGGAATTGGATATTTTCGAGTAAGATGATTTTTTTTAAATAATTACTTTAAACTAGTATCAACCTGATTTATTCCGGTTATTATAATGTTAGGAGCCAAATAAGGGTTCAGTGTTCCATCATGTAGTTGTCTTATGTTATTATCAATAGTTCAACTCCGGTCACGAGTCACTCAGAGCACCTCAATACCACAACCTGACAGGTGAGCACTTTCAGTCGACCTGAATATACATGTGTGTATGTATGTATATATGTGTGTGTGTGTACAAAATAATCACACAAACAGAGAGAGAGAGAGAGAGAGAGAGATAAAATCTATAAAATCGAATATATTTTATCTAAGTTCATACGCATACATACACACACACAAACATACATACATACACACACTCTGGCTCATCAACAAATAAAATTCCTCTAAATGGGCAAACTAGTCTGAATCTTGTCTAAACTAACACATATCCCGATTGAAAACTGCATTGAAGTCTCTCTCTCTCTCTACTTACCTGGCTAACAGTGTCGCTACTATCACTGATGCGGGTCAAAAAGAAGAATGATTAGCACAGTCTTCATTTCTGGCAGGTTTAATTTAATATACCGATCCGAGAAGATGTAGTGACCGCCCATAACCTAATCGGGTCATCGTCTCTACAGCCACCACACAGTCTGTCTCTCTCTTTGCACACTTGTATGACCCCAAATGCGCCTACACCGACAGCTGGCTGGCTATCCACGAGTGTGTTCGACTTTTAGGCCGCGTAAATGGCATCACAGTATAACTAACAAGCTTGATATGTCGATAACAGCTGGGTTTAACAACTAATCTTTGAACGGCCCAATACACTGTCGAATGGCGAACATATCTAACACGGACAACGACCATGCTTGTCTTCTATATGCATTGATACATAATGCCTGCCAAAAAAAACCCTTACAGAGCAGCACACCTGAATATCTCTACGCGACCTGACAGGTATGAGCGTTTAAATGACGAGACATTTCTAAGACTGTAAAACATCATCAGTAAGTTATCAGCAGCCATTGTCGGGCGTACATCAGACTGATTTAGTACAGTATTTCACTTGTTCCATCATTGGCGTAGATTTGGTTCAATCTTAATATGTACCACAGCTGTGACCCTGCTGTTTAACAGTAACCGGCAACCACAGCTGTGACCCTGCTGTTTAACAGTAACCGGCAAGAACAAGCCGATGACACACACACACACACACACACACACATATATATTATTCTTATAATACGAACAGCACATGCATGGTGATATAGCAAGTAATACGAACAGATAACAGAAGAGCCAACAACGGCAAAGAAAAATGAATGCAGCACTTGAAGACTTGATTAAAGATTAGCCCATGTCCAGCTTTCATCCAACAAAACAAAAGTTCGTATTTCTCCCGATCTCGATCCACACACACATATTACAACAACAACAACGTGCGGTCCTTACACAAAAGTAAACGGGGATGGTGGAGGTTATTAATTTTTGCCTTAATTCGGTGAGCAAAATCCCAAACGAGGCTTTGCATATATATATATTAAAATAAAACGATCTCGTTCACTTCCATATTCAGACCAACACAAAACGGCAGCACTCACCGTGATTCTGTTCTCGTGCAGCACATAGGGGACCACTTCAAAAACGGTCATCTAAATACGCAGTCGGTAATTTCGCACGCCAGTTGTTGAAATTGGAAACATCTAGCGGGTTGGAGCGTCGGAAACGAAATAAATCAAACCAAATGGTGAGTCGTTAATGTGATGCTTACTCGGCTGATGACAAATAAACGCTATGCGTCATAGCAACATAATGATGACACCAGACAACGACAAGCCTTCCCCTCCTCCCCACAGCCACCATCACATCCCCAAAGCACACGGTCGTGCACAGACACATACGCGCATACACGAGGTGACATGAAAGAAGAAACACCCTTCTCACATAGCCCAGCGGGGGGGGGGGGGGTTGAACCCAGGTGCTACAGATCTGTGGCCAGCCGCGCTACTAGTTCGGCCATTGAGGCGTTCCTCTCTCTTTATATATATATATGTGTGTGTGTGTGTGTGTGTGTGTGTGTGTGTGTGTGTGTGTGTGTGTGGTGTGTGTGTGTGTGCTCGCAATATCAATACAGCTTGTATTTTTCTTTGTTCACATTAAAGTTTGTAGAATAAGAAACATAAAATAAACATTGCCTTCCTTTGTTGTGCTATGGCCAATCTTTAATTATGGCAATAATCCACCAGGATCCCCAAAACGGTGTTAATATCTTTATCCACCATCAATTGTATATTTTGCACGACCTTCTACAGTTGGATTTATAAAGATACATTATGATGGCTATTTCTCAACAAAAAAAACCCTGAAATATTGGACCATTGTTAATTACGGGGCAAAATAGGAAGACAGGAGATAGTAATGATAAAATGTAATAAACAGAGCCAAATAAAGTGTCATGTTCTTTTATATATATATATATATATATATATATATATATATATATATACAACCTTTTCAATAGGAGATAGAATAGAAGACCCCTTACAAAAAGTAAGCAACAGCTCACCTGATGTAGGTATGGATGCAGGGAGGGATGGTGAAGAGTTGGCCGTAGGCTAGTGGTAGTCATACTAAGAACAGTGGCTCTGCTCCATTAGAAGGGGAGGGAATATGGGTGGGAAAATGGAGTATTTGGTTAATTCTAGGCCACCTTTTCACCAAAACCAAAGAACCGACCGATTTTCTGCTGATAAAAAAGGTGACGAGTCTGCTGCTATTGAAAAGGCTGATATATATATATATATATATATATATATATATATATATATATATATATATATTTAATTAACATGTGTGACTTGCTTTGTTACACGTTATCTTCCAGTGACACTGAGTAAGGACTTAAATCAGGAGACACACATCACTGCAGCGAATCAGATATTATCATAATTCCTATATATTTGAATTTTGGTAGATGCCTCAAATCCCTATGAGAGCTTGCCTAGCCCGGCTTCTGATCTAGGATCAACATTAATTATGATTCAATACCCAAAAAAGGTATCAGGATTAAGAACCGGAGTTAGTGGATAAGATTATTGAGACGACTCCTGAACAGAGTTTCCTGGTTGAAAGTAAGAGACAGCCACAAAAGTCATTAAATCTAAACGTCTTTCTTTAAACCTAATAAAGGTGAAAAGTGTATCATTATTAATTTCTATATTTCTGAAGCAATTATTCACATCCGTATTTGAATATATACATTAAGTGTGATCACTTAATATTACTGTTATGCTCTGATTAACTAAACTATTCATATTTAATATTATAATTCCCAGCAACTGTTATTGTTTTATATTCAAAACACTGTGACTATATTTATGTTATTTGGGCAACTTTATTCTCTACGGAGGATGCCATTAATGAGCAATTCAAGTATAACCTTTCAGCATTATACAGTTTTAATATTTGTTCTGAACAAATACCGATATACATAATATTATTATTAATAATAAAGAACAAAAGAAATCCTATTCAATTTAACTGAATTTCACGGTTGGGAGTTTTTCACATTCTCAACAGTCAACGGCCCACTTAGCCTACCTTGGGCACAAAAGTGGCCGTAAAACACCAATCATCATCAATTAACATTCTCAGATGTCTACCTGTGATTCTGAATCGGCAATTTGATATTAAACTTTCTAATGATTAAATGTTGTCGTTTTTAGAAAGTCACAAAACCTGGGAAGATGATGTAGGTTTTAATGGCAGGGTCTACTTCTAGCTTCCTCTTCACAAAACTTTCATATATCCAGGAGATTTTTCTGATAGTAATTGTGGGATTGTTACTCAGATGTCAATGTTAGAAGAGAATCAACAGGATACAAATTACAACCTAGCTGCATAGCAGCAAAAACGTTGCAATTACTTCCAGACCTCATTATGTAACTGCATTTAAACTGTAATCCTAGCTGTATGTAGCAGGTCATTAATGAATCAGGGTTTTGTGTACAAAATGACAACTCATCTCTAATATGAGAGTGAATGGGTATTATCTGCAAGACACTGTCTTTTCATTGACATAATTAATATATTTCTAGTGATATATTTAAAAATCGATACAGTTTTGTTTATATTACAACTGATTCAAATAGGTACACACAGTAATCTGCGTTATAGTATGAACACACCTGTATATATGCTACAGTTAATCAGTATAATGAGATAATATGTATATTACCTACATTTTTCAGATAATCGGTATTCAATCTCAGTAACAATAGACATATTACCTGAATATTTCAGGTAATATACATATTACCTGATTATACAGATTAACTGTAACATATACGACGTACATACTGATGATAGACATTAGACATTAATTTTTGTGTAATGCATTCTAGACATGTCACCTCGCAATGTGAAATTAAGGCTCCTTTCTATTGCTGAATATGCTCACTTAAGATGAGGAAACAATCTTACTATTAGAGTCTATTAGAAGACAGGCAATTTGTCTTACACACGAGATAAGCCTATATCCAAGAATATCTCAAATTTCTGATGGAATTTATCACCAAACAGACTGCTTTGTATTAAGGTAGGATCAAGTTATATGAATTATTCCATGTCTGTGAGAAATCAAAGGTTTATATTGGATAATACTCTTAGAGTGGAGAAGCAGGTGAATTCTATATGTAAGTCCTGTTATTATCAAATACAAAATGACAGACTAATTCATAAGTACATAAATGATGGCACTTGCAAGAGTTTAGTCCAAGCACTTATATTTACTGATTGCACTATAGCAATGCATTGTTATAAATATAACCCTGTCTCTCTGTAGTCATGTGTACTTTCTAATGATTATATATATATATATATATATATATATACAGTATAACCTGATCTTAATGCCACTTGCGTTTATAGACAGGTGGAGCTTCCAGGCAGGTTGAACTCCAGGCACTTATTAAAAGGTGGAACTTCCAGAGACTAAACAACACATAGTATATAAAGATGTACTATTTATTTATATTCATGTGTGTATATCTAATTAATTGTTAAGCGTGCAAGTTGGCACATCAAAAGTATAATGTGATTAATTAGAAAATTGGCTGACAATTTATATCCAAAATATTTTGTAGAGATGGCAATTACAATTTGAACATAACGCCTTTAGCAGTTTTCAGTTTTTTAGAGATTTTTTAGGTTTGTCTGTTTGGAGTTATGTTAGTCATTGTCCGATGGGGAGTTTGTTACATCATTACTTTAATTGTCTTAAATATCAGGTTACTCATCAAGAATCAATTGTCTTTACATAACATAGTTAAGACACTGTCAGCACAAAACTTCAAGTACACTATCGGAGGCATAATCATTGGGGAAGAGCCATTATTGGTCAATATGTTGGTGGTGTGCGGCCAATGACAATCAGCGCCAGTATTATCGCAACTGACGGTTACTTGACAGGTAATATTGTAGACCTAGGACCACGAAACGCTTGCAGTTGGTGGTGTTGGGCAGGTGGCGGTTCCAGACAGATCAGTTTGAATGGGATTTGCATCAGGATTTTAGATAAGTGGCATTTAGAGCAGGTGGTGCTTCCAGACAGTTGGCATTAGGAGCAGATTAGACTATATATATATATATATATATATATATATATATATATATACAAAAACATGAAAAGGAAGATCCCAGCAGTCACTTGATGTCAATATAATTTAATTCTCTCAAAACATTTATGAGTTCTACCAGTATGTAAATAATTCCTCCAAAAACTAGCACTAAAACTGTGTAAAAGACACTGTTTACTTGACTTGTACGAAATAATTACCTCTATGTTTACACATAGAATACACCTGTTATTTAGGTGTTAAAATAAATTTAATAATGGCTGTTAAGTATAATGTTTATAACGTGTACCTATTTAAACTACTCGATCAAAATAGGATCTTTTAATTAGCAAAACTATAATGAATGGCAAAATGCTTATATATATATATATATATATATATATATATATATATACACTGCTAATAAAAAATATACATAGACCTTAAATGTGATTAACGAAGTGACTATACAACCGAGTGGAAAAGTTCAGTTCCCCTCCAATGAAATAGCTACTTTTTAAATTTATATTAATAAAGGTAAATTTAATAATTAATATTACAGGCTTCATTACATAAAGAATACCATTGTTTATGGATAGATAAGCTGTTACTTAATCAATTATATACTTGTCAGTCATGATAAGTAATACTGAAACAACAGATTTGGCAATTTGCAGATAGACAGAGTATAAGAAGGTCAAATGGAAAATGTTGGCAGATCCACCCCAACAGCTTGGCCAAAGAATGTGTGTGTTAGGTTAGGAAGCCTTCACATTGTCAAGTGGGATCAAGACTATTCACCCCACACAATTAAATGCCCCACAACACACATCGCCCCCAGTTTTTCAAGATGCTTCACCCACTATGATATTTGAAAGTTATATATATATATATATATATATATATATATATATATATATATATATATATATATATATATATAAAGTCTAACCTGCTCTTAATGCCACTTGTGGGGATTCATTGAAACTTAAATCTACAAATTAATTAAATTACCAAATATTTCTTTCATGACAATCCTACTTGAAATATAAACTATTTGGAGTAGGTATTCCAAGTACATACTCAAAGTAGGTAAAAAGTAGTAGGTAAAAGAGTAGGTAAAATGGAATTGATAAATTTGGAATTGAATTGGAATTGAAAATTTTTATGCAGAATTGGAATTGACAAAATGGAATTGACCCCATGCCTAATGGTCGCTTATGTGTGCATGATGGCGATCAGTTGGTAGAAGGGCAGGTTGTAGCGACAAACTTTGGAGTTGACCCAATGGTGATATCCTTCACAATTATTGTTTGGTGCGGATAATTCTGATAAAAATGAACCTTGCCGTCAGGGACCAGATGTTGTTGGCATTGGTGTGGTGGATATGTCAATGGCAATGATGCTTGTGAACATTAGGATGATGTGCTCAGCAGGAAGGAATGGCAAACACACTAGACAGCGAATAAACTTGCTAACACAGTAACAATGTTCATGGAATCGACAGCCATGCCCAGTTCTTGTGTTTTCCTTCAGGTAGGTTGTTTCCAGTGAAAATATCAGCCTTTATGCATCACATTTGGAAGCACATCATGAAAAACTTTCTATGAAGCAGCCTCAAAGTCCATCAGCATTGTGTGCAGTTTTCATTTGTTGTAGTAAGGTGACGAAGTATGGCACAGTAATCATTGGTTGATTTGCCGGACATCACCGCATATAGGACAGGGACTTGTTTGATGTCCCTATGGTCCAGGAACACATGTACCCACCACAAATGTGTGAGGTGGGCTCCGACTGATTTGAAGATAGAATCTACTTACCATTCCTCAGCTGACTTGAGGTATTTTGAGAGCTGGTCAGCATAGAACACAATGTGGCACTTCAGGTCAATGTGGAGGTCGGCCTCAATGAAACCACCAGGAATAACATCTGGGCGGCCTGACCCATAGTCTCTTGGTTGTGGTACGGACTGGGTGATTGATCATCCATGGAACGGAAGTCAGAAGACAATCTGATAGATTCGCTGATCGGCAGCGATGTATCTACACCCGGTAACATTATTAAGTGGGATGGCATATGGGGCGAATTGTCCGATGGGGCGACATGTTAATGGGGCGAAGTGTCTTACTGTCAAGTACTCCGCGAATAACCGAGTCTGATAAGTGGGGCTTTCTTTTGCATAACAAACAAAATCCAGTCATTTTTATTTTCAATTCATACCGATTAGTGGTGTATTAATCATATTTAATCATTAGACTATTCGTTGATCAGTGAGCGATAATAAAGATACTTACAGCAGCTGATTTCAGATCATCTAACAAATGGCCAATACGTTTTATCGCACGTCAGACTGCAAACAAATATCTAAATTCAAGATGCCGCACGCATGCCTGAAATATTTTGTACCAAAGTTCGTGTGTTTGAAAATTGTGAAGTCAACAAACCATTAAATCAGTAAACGACCTTGTCAACAGTTCGACCCTCTCCATATAATAAATGACTACTCACAAAAAAGTGACCCATTCAATCGGTCATTTCAGTTTAAACGCACAATGGCCGGTAGGACTATGGTATTTGTGCCGTTGTGTAAAATCTAAGAACCAATAAGCCATATGTGGCCGGCAACATAGGTGATATCGGGACATTACCAACCATGTGTGGCAATGTTTACTGGCCTCTTAGGTCTAAAATAAAATTAAACCACAATGTTATAGTTACGGTGTACATGCTGAATCTTCAACGCACAATAAACTATATATAAACTTGTAAAGCTACAACTATCGGGTTCTAGGGGTGGTTTATTAGGAGGTGCCTATAGCACGGGACGTTATATATAATAAGTGTTATTTTACTTTATTATGCTATTTTTGTTTGTTGTTCTGTAATAAATTAAAACAATATCATAAATATATTTGACAACAAAATATATACGACGCAACGAGTAATATAATTAGTTAACTATTATCTAAAAATGTCGTTTCGGTATAGTCGTCAATTATCTGCTGTGATACTCTCTACGGCCGGTACAATGGGCAGTTGGTCTAGCACTGTCCTGATGACAGCCCCATAATCACCCTTTGCCTTCCCAGACATCACAATAAACACAACAGGGATTTGCTTCATAGTTTCTCCAGATCTCACAAAATTGTGAATCGAAAATAATTGGGTGTAACGCGCTCGAACCAGACGAAATGTTCCATCAACATGCCAAAACTTTGCAGTTCTATGTTTTTATAAATTATGAAAAAGTAATTGAAACACAAAACTGTTGGTGAAAATTAGTTTGAATATCATTATATATATATATATATATATATATATATATATATATATATATATAATATAGATATATATATATATATATATATATATATATAATAATATATATATACTTTATTACCATATAATGTGTATTAACATTATAATATAAAGGAAATAATAAACTTTATATGTGTCTATGTATTCTAGAATAATTACTGATGGCGACGAAAACAACTACAAGAGTTTTCAGTAGGCGACGAAACGACTTCTAGTTGGCGACGGGCGCTTCCGTGGTCTAGCGGTAGCGTGCTGGACCACAGATCAATACCACCGTGTTCGAATCCCGGCGTGGGCATATCTGAAAGTTGTTTCGTCTTTCACTTCGTCTCATTACCTTTGGAGGTCGCTCGGCCCATTTAGCCTACCTTGTGCACAATAGCGGCCCCGAAATCGAAAACAACTATTGATTTAGTTATTAAACATCAAACTTTTTTCAGCATAGAAAATATCTTCTTTTTGTGGGGTTCAATCCCCAAATAACGATGTGTAAAATCAAGTGTGAGATTTATATTTCCCGGGTAACTATCAGAGCCATGTCTGTAAAATGATTGCTGGTTGGTTGAAAGAGGAGATTCTATTGATATTTGACCAATCACCACCGTCGTACCAATGTTTCAGATGTCAACAAGAGCATGTGTAAAACATAAACACAACGACTTCCGCGGACGCACGAAGAGACTCAAGTTCAGTTCTGCCTTCATTTGCAGGAAAAAAACATGTTGAAAACGACAAATAAAAATTACTGTTTCTTATTATTTTAACAGTTTTATTTGTTGAATATCAGCAGAACCACCGGGCCAGCAACTATAGGCAGATCCAAAAACTATTTATAAGAAAACGTGTTACTTCGCGTTTTAACATGGGACGTCATTTTGAATTCATGGAGCGCCAGGGCCATAGCGACCGGAGGTAGATTGTCACGGACAGCTAACTTCGTTAACATGGTGCCTAATGGCACTGGTTCATTCTGCTCCGCTTTCCGTTGCAGTAACAGAAAAAGTATGCACAAATAAAGACATCCCCGAAAGGAGATGAAAGCTAGTCTAAAAATTTGATATGATCTGGCATTTTTAAAATAAAGGATATTTAAAAAAATAAACATAACAATTTGAAGTAGACACGCCCCTACTTGACATGACCCAAACAGTAGGCCCAAGCAGGATCTATCTAGATCTATATTTGTTTCAGACAAAATCTGATAAAATTTTATTGAACAATATCCACCTATTAATCACAAAATGGGTATGTAAGATATACATAAGCTTACAGTTACATGTACTGGAGCCACTGAATATGTTATGGGCGGGAGGTATATTTTACTTTGTTATTGTTAATAATATAATTGGACTTCTAAAATTACTATAATAATAATCAGTTATTTTTTCCTTATTACAGTAATTATAAATAGCCGAGTATTTACATGATCACCTGCATCCATATTTATTTTTAAACGTAAGCAATTGGTACTTATTCATATATATGGACTTAATTTATTTAAAATTTAAATGTTATGAAATTAATTATTAAATACCTCAACTAGTGGTAGAAACATTCATTTTGTTATTTTTTTCTCTTGACAGAAGTAAAAGATGGGTTATTAATTGTTGTTGGGCAGATATATGATGAGGAAAGATTTAAATTACTTGAATACTAATTGTAGAGTGTATGATATAAACTTCACTGAAACGGAATTCATGAACCAGAGAAGAGATAAACTTATCTAGAATGCTAATCCAACTATTTTTGATGTACCAAATCCACCGCATGCATCCACTGAAATCGAAGAGGATGGTATTAACAGATAGGAGACCTATACAGGAGACAGGGTCAGCTGTGGTGGTAATTAATATTTATAAATATTAATGGTGAAAATTGGTATTATAAAATTAAGTAAATAAGAAACAAGGCATCAAACCCATGAAATTTTGTCAGCCCATTTCATATTTTAATACAAAAAAAGGATTACCAGCACCTGAATTAGTACCTGAATGTTCAGCTCATGTGCTTTAATTGGTATACTTCTCTTCATAACTTAAATGCATACCAAATCAAATTCTTTAACCAACTTGAAAAAAAGGAAAACATGTGTTTACACATTGTGTATGCACTTAATGGTTCAAGTCATTATTTTACAAGGTGTTGTTCTGTTTCAGTCCATGAAGTTCTATGATGATGAGATACCATGTTAACAGGCCAATATCTTGGATACAGATGTGTTGGTGTTGGATGTGGTAGATGATTTTGAGTTATCTGTTACCGTAGTCAATGCATGTGTTTATTACATCTCTGGGTATATTCTGTCTAACTTTAAACAGTTCATTGATCTGGACTGAATGTCATATTTTTGTAGTAGTGGTTGTTTTCAGTTATTCTATCCATTTGATAACAAATGACTGATTGTAACTGTAGATGAACCTGTGGCACAAGATATATGATGCCGCTTATTGTATGAAAGTACTAATTTCTCTATATCTAACATGTTAACGCAAACATAAACATAGTTAATATTCCATGTATATTCTTTGTTCTCAGCTGGGCAGGCCTATATTGCATGGTCTATATTATTGAGGTGTAGACTTTAAATTAACTTATTATTTTTAAAGTTAATATATATGATAAACGGACATTATGAATATATGCCATATGGTGGAAGTTTGTACTGAATTGTGTTATGGTTGCGTTATAATAGATGTATATATCATTATATGTATATATCCAAATAAATATAAATTAATGGACTATGATAAACTGACATGATGAAAGTATGTTTTTATGCATTTACCTCATATATACATAACTGTTTTCATTTAAAAAAACCTTTTACGTCTTCCACACACAAAGCTGTGAAATAACCTAAACCAAGTTAAATTATTTTTTGATCAGCTGTCAACAGTCAAGTGATCGCAAATTGTAGGCTATGAATTAACTTATTAAGAGACTGGGCTGTGAAATCACTTAATTCTTTATTTACAGTTTCAGAGCTTCGTTTTTTTTTTCGATATCATGTGTGCGCAATTAAAGTGTTAATAAATAAAATAATATGTGATCATGTAACATATAGTACTAGTATTAGAAATTCATTTCAACCATGCGCACACATGTACACGATCATATGCGGACAGCCAGAGAGCTTTTGTTTATCGGAGAAATACCCCCGGTCGCTGGAGGCGCCACTGGTTCAAAATTCAACATGGCGCGGCAAGAGTAACGCCTCTATATTTAAGCTCTCTGGCAGATGTACACCCGGGTAAAGAAGTGTCGGCCCCGGGCACCTGGGCCGGATCTTATTTCCAACACTGCAAATACTAAACTATATAACTGGCATTAATAAAATAATATATGCTAATCACGTACATAATGAACTAAACCAAAACATAAACACTTATCTACAAGTAACTATATAAAGCCCTAACAGAGTCCCAACTAACGGCTCGTGTCAACAAATATCTAATATGTTGTTAATATGATCACATAAATGAATAATTAATACACCAACAGTTAACATATAATAATATAAGTAATCATGCAAGCATAATAATACAATACCCGGCTAAGCTAGAATAAGTTAATCCGGATACCTAAAAGAATATTTTGTATATGCCACTCGACAAGATTTCGTCCAAATAAATAAACAATTATCAACTCTCTACATATCACATATCTAGATCCAAACTGGGCATATATCACTCAATATATTCTAACACTTTAAACAAGATAACTCAACGACTAGCAGTGATGAATTTAAGGAAAGGTTAGGAGGGGGGGATAGGCCTCCACCTCTATTACGGATCCTCCATCTTTAAACGCAATATATCATTTGGCGGCATAAGAACTAGTAGAAGTACTACGAATTTGTCATTCTTAAATAACCACATATTGAGTATTGTGTAATGTGTGTATGATAGCATTATTATGAAACAGATATATCACAATTATGCTTCCTGTTATACTAAGTTTCTTTATGATTTGAAATTTGAAAGTACAATTTGTGACAATTCTCCCAAGAGGTAACTTTTCGTGGAGCTTGCACTCAAACAATTTTGCCCCAATATTCGCCACGAGAAACTTAAAGGTTTGTGCAAGACACACTGGTTTGAAAGACATTCTTGTTCGAAACATTTGGTGAGCTTCGTGAACACGTGGTCACTTACCTTGACGCTATGGTTAATCCATGTGTTTGTCCGGGGGTTAATGAAAGTCGTTGGAATTGGGATAGCGACACGAAGACTACGGCTCACGGTTTGAAAAGTAGTCTACAGAGGTTTGGGTTATTGTTGGCTTCACGGTATTGAAGAATAGTTTGGATTATTTGAAAGGTTTGTCAGCTAAACAACAAAGAAGAGATAATTACGTATTTGGGACATACACAATGATTGACAATATCCAATCAGAGATTCAATGTTTGAGGGATGACATTGGTGTAGAATTCCAGCGATGGTACGACGAAGCAAAGTAGGTGGCCTCATATATAGCTAACGAAGAGGAAATGCCAAATGTTCCAAGGGTTCGGAGTTATAGGTCGAATGTACCTACTGACACACAACTCTTCTTTATTACAAGAGATCAATTTGTTACTGGTAGTGGTTCTTCTGTAAGCAACACAAAATCAATTATATCATCAATGTGATGTATACTTCGATCGTATACGTGTACTATCAACAAAAATACTTACCCTGTATGTTTATGCGTTGATAACAGTTTAGCTATCACTGGCAGTGTGATACGTGACGTTTTACGCATGATACATACTAATCATTATTTCCCCAAATCTGCATATTTAATGACCCAGAATTACATCGGATCTTAAACACACTCTGCACAGACTAATTACTGCACGTGCACATATTAACTGTAAATAGACAAAGTTTTATATTTAATATCGGTTTGATTGTTCAAATGTGTTTGTATTTTGTTTTTGTAATAGTATATTTTTATGAATATGAAATAAAAAATAATAGTTGGCATTCCTTTTATTGATATGTAATTGCAACACTTGCAAAACCGTTTCTCTGCAGACAACTGCCGACCAGTGCGTGCTTTGCTGAATCTAATACCATTTTAATGGTTAAACTATGGATGCCTCCCCAGAGCAGTTTGGATCATGGCATGGTGACCTGCCAACTCCCAGGTCATTGGGTAATGAGGTATCCAGATGGTCCAATATGTGGTCCAGGCAGTCTGACAGAGCCGATTTACCTGATACTTTGATGAAATCCTTGGTATCTGCAGTTCCATTTATCTTTCCGAACATTAGAATTTTACTGGTATTAGGATGCACTCTGCTTGCCACATCTGCGGAAGCAAAGCGTAGTTTATCTGTTTTGAGGCTAATCAAAAGCCATTTGAGGAACCGGATGGCTGATAAAAGGTTTTCTGCCTTAACAATAATTAAATACATTAGATAAATACATTAAATACATTGCAGATAGGTTCATTAAAGAACACCCTAGACATTTGTTCAAGATCAGCCTTTTCGGCTAACTGCTGTAGATTTAGATGAGGTAATACATATTTTAAACATCATTGTTTCTTTCTCATAAGTATGCACTTTCAAATAAATGGTCAGTCTGCTTATTAAATATTTTAGTGACATAATACATAATATATCAGATTATGACTGGGGACATATTCATGTTTCTAGTAACAAATGGAGTAACCCCCAATAATCCTAACAATCTGTATATATGCTGAATCAATCACGAAGTCTCATACCATATGGGTCTTCCTTCACAGGAATGTCTACTTTTGCCAGTATTTATACACAATATTCACTTGAAAGATATGGATTTCCCATTTATCCTTTCTAGCTACGGATATATCAGGGGGATTTCTCCCCCACCAAAACAATAAAAATATCACTTATTTGGATCATTGTATCATCCCATATATGTTAGCACCATTTACGGCTGGTCACATTTTTATCAAAGCGAACACTCAAATATTACTTATTTAAGAAATGATCCACATTTACAAATTATTCACTAATCATTATTTTGTTAAATTGTATGTGTTGTGGTATGCTGGAATAAATTCTTTGACTTTGACTGAGATTTGAACCTCTGTGAGTATGTAGTGATGGCAAAAAGGTGACGTATTTAGCGCACAGAGCGCTCAGAAAATTGTGAACAAAAGTTTCGTTGCCTAAGTGCGTACTTATTTTTCTCGTAAAGCTGAACTATTCGCTTTTGAAGCCCTAGATCTGCTATGAAGAAAATATAGTTTTTATATATGGTCTTTAAATCCACGGCCTTCTCTCCAAAAATGTTGATAACTTGATAAAATTGAATTGTTTCAAATCCAAATCTTCTAAACGTTAACAGCTTTTCAGCATTCCAAAGAGCACAAATAAATGTGTTATTTAAACAAATTTTCTGGCATTTTATACAGGCGCAGGTTGTATTTAGTATGTCGCAGTGGCTTTTCGTAGTTGGCGGCCATGATTAAAACACACAGATCCGTTTGGCTGAATTCGCCACTTGTAATAACAAACTCTAAGCACTGCCAGATAAATCAGTCATGAGAAAATGGGAAGGCTATGTTATATTATCCCTAATTCTTGTTTTTGTCGATCTCTCCATCACAAACCCATTGCCAAAAATAACTGGTCGGAAGTGGGGTGTGCGCTTATTAGGGGGTGTGCGCTAAATACGTCAAATAGGGTAGATCTAAATTCTAAACCGATATACCTTCTAATGAAGGTCGTCGTTTCCCTAGTTAAGATGACCATGCCCAGATAGTAAACAGCACCGACAAGAAACACTTTTCTTATATATATATATATATATATATATATATATATATATATATATATATATATATCAGTATTGATTGTCAAGTCTTCGATTAAGAGTTCTTCTGAATAAGTTATTGATATATATATATTATTATATAATATATATATTATATATATATATATATATATAATATATAAATTATATATGCAGCAATAAATAGATTCAGTCATATATCGCAGCATCATAATATCATAACAATTATTCTTTCCTTGGAAAATGTTCACATTGTATTATTGATATTTTAGTATGAATGTAATAAAATGTTGTTACCTAATGGACATGATATATAAAACCATCGTTTAAGAAATAAATGTTTAAAAAAAACAGTTCCGGTGGCCACCAACAAAACAAGTGCCCAGCCCTCGATCTCTCCCACATAGAGAGTGCATCCGCAGTCAGAAATTGCGTAGACAATGACGCAACGATTCGATTCAGCTGTTAAAGATCCCGCGTAGAGCCGTAGAGTGACTGGAGCATCGCGAACAGCACACAAACAGTGATCCGTGCTTGACTTACGCGGGAATTTCTTTGTTCAAACAAACATAGACGATTGGAACCCACTCTCAGATGTCGTCTGCCTCCAGCCGATAACATTCATCCCAACCGTGTATAATAAATTAGTGGTTGGCAAATGATTGGAGACTGAAGCGTCTGACACCCTGTTCTAGTTTATTTCTATACAGAGTTTATCAGTGCGGGTCATTTTTGGGTCGCAGCGACCAAGATGTCTTATTCGTTGCCGCCTGTTAATTAATCTAAACTAATTACAGATTATCTGTTCAGGGGGGGGGGGACTACCACGACTGAAGAAATGATCGTCTGTTTACAATCCAGTTTTTACAATCCAGTATTTTTTTCTCATAACATTTGCCACATCTACAACGCGACCGACCGATCGCGGCAGTACCTATACGTCGGGCTACGGGGCGCGCGAACGAAGCTTACATCGATTTTCGGAGAGCATTTGATCAACGTTGTAACTGACGTGCATGACGACCCGTAGTCGATGCTTTCGTATTAGTTATCGTGTCGGTGTGCATGCTAATTTGTTATTTACGTTTACCTAGCATCATCGATTATTGAGCTTCGAAGCGGAAACATTGCGTCGCTGCGCCCTTAAAATTCGATAATCGACTAATAAACGACAATTCATTTTAATCCGCTTCGCAGTCACTAACGTGTGAGTAATTTTCAGAGATCGCGTGAGCATTGCTCTGCCGACCCGAGAAGATTTCAAGACTACTACTACTACTACTACTACTATTCTACTTACTACTACTACTACTACTGGTCATCCGTGTTATAATGAACTCCGATGAAGTAAAATGATTGTCAAGAAAACATCATTGGAATTATTTCATATTTTGGTTGCTCTTCTCCTCCTATTGACTGCAGTGAAAGGTCAACCGGATGGTTAGTATAATGAAGTTTCGGATGTTTGTTTCAGACTGTTATTTACTATCACTATATTTCTTTGGCTCTTCGGTGGGTATTTATCTTTTGGTAACATTTGCACGGTGCCCTCCTTCCTCGTTTTTCATTTATTTTTTACGATGGTGACATCAGAATGTAGAATACGCTATTTTGATCCGGATGGTCTACTCACGGTTGATTAATAAAAATCAACAGATGGAATACTTTATTTGTATGGCATAAAAATTACACGGGTAATAAATATATTCGTTATTGAGTGCTGCACTAGCTCTTCGATTTATCAGAGCTTCTGCTCTGTTAAGTTAGTTGATTACAATAGAATAACGCTATTAATAATAATTCGATTATAAAACAGAGGACGTGCCAGCCAAAACATCGACAACAACATCTAGTTCTATAGACATCAACGAGAACGTCACATCCCCCGTAGCCAATCCTGTTACAGTGGTGGTAGAACCTACCGCGTCCGCGATCGCCAATTTAGATCCACCACCAACAACGACTGTGACACTTCCTCAAAATTATACAACAGAGGAATTATATACAAATGGTACCAACGTCAGCCAGGCCGAGCAAACGACAACAGGGGAGGCTCCTACCAATGTATCGACACTGAGCCGATCAAATGAAGGAACCAGCATTCCGATGACGCCATTTAACGGCTCAGCGACGCCCTCTCCGGGCGACAGGACAGATAATGGCACCTGGACGAATATGAACGATACCACGGAAGTCGACGGTTTAAACAATACGTCCCCTTCCGCCTCTGTGACTGGTCATCCAGAAGGAAACGAAACCGCAGAAACGGCGACGACACGTCCTCCGAACGAACCAGGAAATAATTCTTCGGGTAGTCCAAACGGTAATGCAACAATTCCTGGAAACGACGGCATTACGGATGGGATGACGCATGGAACTTCACAGGTGGCGCAGGATAATAATGTAAACGTGACGACGCAACATCCGGGGATGAGCAACCGAACCGAAACTGTTACAAAGGCAACGAATGCGACATCGCTTCCGATAGACCACGCCACTCCGAAACACTACCCGGCTGATATCGGCGTCAAAGAGATGTGGAAATACTGTTCCACTGAATGTCGGGGTAAATACAAGTTTATAAATGAATATATACATGTGTGTGTGTGTGTGTCTGTGTGTGTTACAGTTAATCTGTATAAACAGGTAATATTTATATTAATGTCTATTAAATCTCAGTTGGCAATAGACGTATTAACTGAATATTTCAGGTAATATACATATTATCTGACTATACAGGTTAACTGTAACATATAGACACTATTTTAAGTCAGTTTTTCATACTTCTACCAGACAAGAAATAAGCTTGAATAATGTTGATGTTGAATTATTAATCTTAGATGATAGAGTTTATTGTTATAATCTTCTTGGCACATTATAGAAGGCATATAAGTATTTTATTATATTGAAATTTTGATAATAATTTCCATTCTTTTCATCCAAAAGCAATCATTATTGGCGTCCCAGTAGCGGCAATTGTTATTTGTCTGATAATTCTCATCGTATCACTATTGTGCATTAAACAAAGGTAAGTTGATGCCGTATCTATCAATCAATATTTATAGCTCTATATATGTTTTTATAACGATTTTAATTAATATCAATAAGCTGATTGTGACTGAAATTTAAGGCTTGTATTATGTATGATCTTTGAGTCACTGTGGTATATAATGGCGTAGAAATAATTTTTAATCGGTGAGGTGTGTACAATCAGGAATCTGTACTCACATGGCTCAGCCGACTAATATATTTTATTTTTAAATTCGTGAACGCATATTCTGATGAATCATGCTTTCAGAAATCAATAAAACCCATATGTCAACACCTCCGCACGCACATCTCCGCAAATACGGAATAATGCACACACACACACACATACACACAAACCGAGGGATGATTTCGGAAATTCTTCAATTACGCCCTTTTCGCCAATAATCGAATCGAATTAAACTCTTTTGCTTCAATTTCTTTCAGTCGGAATTTTTCGCTGTCCAAATCCTCCAGATTCACCGAGTTGCGATCCATAAACGGCCCAAGACAATACAATAGAGGAGAGCCTCCCGATGTTACGACAGAAGTATCTCCAGAAAGCTTCACTAACTGGGCACTAATTGACTGACTAGAAAGTATACTAATTGTAGAAATTCTGCAGAAATAATGTACGGCATAATGTGTTCTTTGTAAACATTCTATTTGACGACTGGTATAATGATGTATAATGTATAGCATGATACTTACCGTAAAAGTTGGTTATATAGAAATTCAAGGGAAATGGGACATCATCTCGTTGTTATTATGCTTCGAGTTATAATCCCAGTTTTTCAAATCTAGGTATCAGATGTCAAAAACCGATTACTGACTTATGAGCGATAATTGCTGAAAATGACCCGGTTTTATGATGGGTCCACCATGACTGGAAGACACGGACTAAATGTCCTCCTATTATCTGATTAGATGAAGAACAACAATTCGTTATATCTTTTATTTCAATATGCTTTTCAATGACGGCACTATTTAACAGGAAAACGTCTGTTACGAAACAACGGTTTTTTTTTTGTAGAATTAAATTCTTGTTGATTTGCTAAGTTTTTTATGGCATTCACATACGGGTAAATATTGATGCCCGTCAGTCGTTGACTCGAGGTGGAAGCTGAGCTTTGCGCACGCGTCAACTGTTTCGGCATGAGATGGCGGCTTTCGGAGTAGGATTATCATCTTCGTCATAACTTTCAGCACGCAGCAATAGCGTCACCGAACGCCAGTTGACCATCAGCAGTCGTAAAATCGATTGTGGTTCCATTCACTTCAAAAGCCATCAGAGCGTAGGCGAGTGACCATAACAGGTCGTGGAACGCCTTCTTCTTGGTAATCTGTAGCCGGTTCTGGCTGTTGCGTTTCGGGATGTCTGAAGTGGCAAAGAGAAATGTGCTGGTATAGGTTGTTGATTGCTTTTCTCAGTCCCGTGCTCGCTGAATTATGCACTTGGCCGCCAACGCACTGGCGACATATGGTTCGCTATTGTCTATGGATGATCAGGATCAACTGTTACAAATGATAAAGGTGCTTTAGATTAGCAAGGATTCTCTGGTCCATTTGCCCTGGGGCGCCTCCGTGGTCTACCGGTAGCGTGTTGGACCACAGATCACTACCACCCGTGTTCGAATCTCGGCGTGGGCATATCTGAAGGTTGTTTCATCTCTGACTTCGCTTCATTGCCGTTGTATGTCGCTCAGCCCAATTATCCTACCATGTGCACAAAAGTGGTCATTAAACACCAATCATCATCACTCTGATCCAT